>OX392519.1:4149568-4312780 GCA_947623375.1 Apotomis capreana
AGACCAGCGTTTTGGGCTCCGGCCTCTAGGTCTCTTTCCTTCCACTTTTCCGGTGACCATCAGACGCTCCAAGTTACCCACATCCCGGCGGGCGATGTGGCCAAAGTAACGCATTATTCGCTGCAGACAAGTGGTAGACAGGCGTTGGGCGTTTTCCATTTTAAGCTGTTCTGTGTTGAAAAAAAAATACTGAGTCATAAATATTAGTTAAGGTTGAAATCATAAATATTTCGAATTTCAATAAACATTATATATGTTAAATTAAAAACTACATCTTATGTTTCTAAGTCTATCAATTAATATCAATTAATGGTTATGATGGTATCCTGCCTTTTGCCCACACATTTTTCGCCGAATGTTCACTTTGTTGAATTGGTATTCCTCTGTACTTAGTCTTACATTTTTCATAATTGTTGTAAATATCATTCTATAGATCAGGGTAGGTTAGGTTAGGTTTGTTTTTTAACAATCCTACATAGTTTAACAATTTCAGTGCAAAATGAAATGAAACATTCTTTCGAACTAAAAGGCAAAGAACCGGTTATGATTCTTATAAAAATATTCACAACATAAATCTTCACAAAACAGTACAATACATTTCAATAAATAAATAAATTGTCCTACTCGAACTCGCCGGCGCACACACGAACAACTCCCCAATTCAAATTCCGCGCACAGTTTCCGCAGTGGCGACGGGTCGTTGACCCGCATTTTGGAGGGCGCGTGACGTCACGCCCTGCCTCAACGTGACCTTGTGTTTCGGCATTGTCCTGTGACCGAATTTCGGCGGCCATGTTTGATTAATTTGAAATTGGAACATTGTAATTTTAAATGAGATAGATATAAAGCGTTTTCGGATACTACCTACTGTCTTTTGATAATTTCATATCTGTAATGTAACATTGATTTTTAAATCCGCTTCATAGCGTTTTCGGGTAAGTAGGTACCACTTTGGCTTCAAACTTTGGAAACAAGACTCTTCAAATCAGTTTGTATGGTGTTTCCATTGTATTCCATTGTATTCTTCAGCTTAAGTATTTGTTTCTGATTTACTTTGATGACCATCCTGTGTCCTGACAATCATGTCTTGTGTCTAAGTTTTAGCGTAGCCATGTATTTATTCGTCTCAACTCACAGATATTTACGTGTTACCTACATTTTCAAATAATGTTAAGTTTAAACTAATTTCATTACTTTATTGTCACAGAACCCAAAACTATTATTTTTATTTGGTTATACGGACTAGTTTTGAAAATATTATTTGTCGCCTACGCTCTTTTAAAATGAGTAACTTTTGAAATGGATTTTTTAATCCTAAATTTTTGTCCTTAATTTGATTAGGTATCTGAGAAACGCCTGTTAAAAAAAATCTAAATCTTGTCAATTATGAGTGAGTAGGTATAGGTACCTACGCAAGAATGATGTACTTATATGAGAGATATGTAAATGTATATAAGTCAATTAAATTTTAAAAAGTCCCTATATCTAATCACGACCTGATTTCCAAAGTCCCAGTTTTTTTATGTATCTACTTAGTTCGGCATTCAGGTCTAACGTACTATTAACTCACGCAAATCTGAATAAAATAGAAACCGGCCGAATCTGGAAGCAACTTAAGCGCTGTTTATTTATCACGGATGCCACGACCTACCTCAACGGTACGTAGTCTGTGGTCGCTGCGAATACCCTCCACAGCTGTGACCGAATTGCGACGATCGGTAGCCTGTTGATTTAATTTGGAACACCGATTCTGGGGCTTTCCAACGGACTACGGAGTTTATGTACAACAACAGGGTATGAGAGATCACGATAATTTGTTTAGAAAGTGTCATTTAGTGGTTATAGGGGATTGCAAAGTGATCTATTGTAGTACTACCCTAAGTGATCTACTGTAGTGTTAGGGTATAGGCGTCACTGTAAATCAGCGTCCTGACGTGGGTACTGTTTTCTTCATGACATTAAGCTGAGTGACGACCCTTTTAGCGTAAATTTAATCTATAAAGATTACGCATTAAGTGCTCGTGTTTATGAAATAATTTTAATTAAATAGTCATATGTAAAAAATGTTTAAGTTAATTGCACCGTCCACAATTTATCTGCTTTGCTCGAAGGTTGACTGGTAGAGAATGCCTCATGGCATTAAGTCCGCATTTTGTACGATAAGTTTTCTTTTGTGCAATAAAGATTAAATAAATATATTTAAATATATATATGATTACACTGAATAACATAATGTAAAGACTTAAGATATCTTTGAATCATTACAAAGATCTATAAAAAAAAATTCGTAACTTGGCGGAAGAGATCAGGAATCGAACCCAGTACATCTGATTACCGGTCCAACGCCAAGAAAGTACAACCATCAACAAGATTTAAAAAATAACGAAAAATTAGGTGATTCAAACATCCGTGTATCTATGTTTTTTTTTATCTTCAGTACCTCAAGCTGTTTTGTCTGCCAATGTTTCTATCAAGGAACCATTCATACCTAAAACCCTGACTTCGAACCCTGACCCAACCAGCCCTAATTAAAGTAAACAAGGGCGTCACTATCAGGAGCGGTCATTGACGCCGCTATAATTAACTAATTTTAATTAAATTCAATTTCAACCGATAAATGTTCAATGCCAAAACGTTAAGGAAAATAATAAATTGCACTTTGTTAATTTCAATGCATTAATTATTAGCCAAGATGGTGGCTGCTACTTTAAAGAAAAAGACGTATCCCTCTTTTTTGTTTTAACGTTGTCGGGTAAAAGTATCCTTTAATCAAAGTCCAGTCGTTTTGGCATAATTATTAGTCGCGTTCAAAGTGGTTATTTAATTACCTCGACGTTTGAACAAAAGATAAAGAGCATCAACGTAACATCACGTTCAAAACGTCGAGGTAAATAAAAATGAGGTGAAAATCGTAAGTTTAAATCGTTTTAGCATAATACGGCCGTGGAGTCTTATACATTTCCTCAACTTGTTCTATATATAATGTCTTTATATAACCAAAAAAAAAATACAGCCCTGACACAAGTAGACATATTATGAGACCCTTATGCGTGTAGTGATATAAATGTTACTAAAAGTGAACATATAACCATACAATTTGGAACTTTTAGCTTCAATATTGGCTGAGATCTAGTCACTTGTTTCAATTAAAGCTGAATATCTTTGAAACTACTGGCCCTTTTTCCACCAAACATAGCTTAAAACTATCCTGACGGACAAGTCTTTCGATTACAAAAAAACGCATTCAAATTGGTCAATCCGTTTGGGAGCTACGATGCTACAGACAGACACACAGATACACATGTTAATCTTTTAACACCCCTCTTTTTTCGTCGGTGGTAAAAAATATCAAGCATTCCATAATATATAGAAAATTGTTGTTTACCATTTTAGAGACGCACAAATTTTTATCAAGAATTATCATTTCACTAAGTAGGCCATTAATGAATTAAAACTTTGAAATATTTTTATCGTGACACCATCCGGTGTTTAATTTAGAAACAGGTCAAGCTTGTTCTCTAATATTTTCTCAGTAACAAGATTAAAACGTTACCTATTTAAAGGTTATGCTCGATAATCGACTAAGCAGATGTTTTTGTTATCACAATGTATACAGTGTGTGGCGAATACGGAATATCGAGGCTTCATTAAGGCGTGTATGCACAAAAATCATCATCATTTCAGCCTATTGCAGTCCACTGCTGGACGTAAGCCACAAAAATGCGATTTCGATTTTATACATTTATAAAAGAAATAGGTTATTTATTACACTTATTTATCGCGTGATAAAAGCAACCATCATAGGCCCGCCAGACAACCTTTGGGTAGTAAAATTGAGAGAAACTTAACCACATGGTATTTTACTTATCTGTTCCGATCCAAATATATTATCATATCATAAGTAGGTATAAGTATAATGCCAAAAGCAGATAGCGTAATTCTTTACTTAAATAATAGGAGATATTTCTTGTAAATTATGTTAATAGTCAATTTCTATTTTACTAAATGTTTACTTTTAGTTTTATTTTGTAATAAAAATCAAAATGTTTTAATGTAGAGTATAAATAAAAACAAAATTTTTATGGTTTATATGTTCACCCGTGTTTCATTGACACCCCGTATACAACGACGGCTTTATGACATAACAAAATGCTTCTTGTTCATCACCAAGAGAGAACAAGAGAACTTATACCCCAATCAAACTGGGTCAAACGGACCTTAGTCAATAGCTCCGTTATTGAGTCGAAAATTTCGCAGAAACGAAAACCGTACGACAGAGAGGGACAGACGACGAGTGATTCAGAGTGCAACGAACTCTTTCGATGATGCGACGCTCTGTCACATACATACATACATACAAACACATGTACGGTTGGAGTAAAAGTGAATTTGGTTGGGACTGTGACCCAATTTCGAAATTGGGGACGCGCACTTTTGAATGTAATTATTTTTTGGGTTTATTGGTGCGGTGTTGTGATTTGGTTTGGAGGGAAATGAGGGAATATCGTTAAACCAAATAATAAGATGTACCGTACTTATGTTATAACTGCGAATACTTTGTGAAAATATTTGGATTCTTAGATATTTTTGTTAGTCAATGATGCGTTTAGAGCTTTAATTGAAAAAAAAAAAATTTTTTTTTCATATAAATAATAAACAGTTTTTTACGTCATATTGTTGTAAATTTATGCTACTATTGGAAGCCCAGGAGGTTTTAGTAGTGGCGACAATTATGGTTTTTGTACTTGTACGAGTAGGTACCTACCTAGCTGCGCTGATCATCTGCAGATGTTTTGTATGACAATTTACTCGACTATGTTCATTAAAAAAAGACGGTCATGTTTTTAGCTCCGCGTATACCTTCTCTCTACAAGATTGTTTCGATCAATCATTTCTGTCTTATTATCAACTCCAATAAATGAATCTATCCATACTATACTTACTATATACTTACTATAATATTATAAACGCGAAAGTGTGTCTGTCTGTCTGTTACCTCTTCACGCTTAAACCGCTGAATCGATTTTGATGAAATTTGGCATGGAGATAGTTTAAGATCCAAGGTAAGACATAGGATAGTTTTCAACCTGGAAATTATACCTAAAAAGATTGAAAAGTGAGTAAGTAATTCATGATGACATTGATGACCCTGTAGGAAATGTAATTATTAGACCAAAAGCACAATTGCTCTTACATTTGCTTAGGCGCTTTTAATAATCCCTTTTTTTTATTAAGGTGATTAGGTGGATATCTATCGTGTTGTACGAGGTTGCTTCCATAATTCCAAGTTCCACGCGGATGTAGTTACGGGCAAAAGCTAGTAAAATATAATTATCATTTAAGGGACAATCTTACACAAATCGACCTAGTCCCAAACTAAGCAATGCTTGTACCATGTGACTACACGACGATATGCATAATACATAAGATAAGATAAAGATAAAAGATAAATTTTCTTATCTTAAATAAATAGATAACATCCATCCATTTGGCCCGGTCTTGTTTAATCAATCAAAATACAGCCAACAACGATAGGTAAAGGCTTATTGTTTCTGATTGACCAATGATTCGTCCATCAATTTTATTGGTTCCTAATATTAGTGCTGACGTTTGACAGCTCAATTTACTATAAATAGGAGCGCGGGAGTGTGAATGATGATTGATTTACAAAATAGAGTCACTACTATTGCAAGTCCAGATACTGCCATTTTAACATTTTTTCAAAACAAGTGTTCAAACCAAAAAAAAAGAAAATGGTTTGTTTAGGCTTATCGTCCTTGGGGCTTGTGCACAAATCACGTGAGGTTTTTTCGGCTACTTTTTGACCCCCCCTCCCCCCTGGTGATATTTGGTGAGGTTCTTTGCTAACCCCCCCTCCCCCTCACTACCTCACGTGTATTTTTTTCCGCCAAAATTTCGTAAAATAGAGTCGCTATTTTGAAGTATTTAACAAGTTAAGACTTATTTTTAACAAAACCGAGAAAAAAATATCGATTTTTTCTTAGTTCGTTCACTGTGGAAAAATACACGTGAGGTCTCCTTATACCCCCCCCTCCCCCAACGTGATTTATCGTGATTTTTTCGTGACTCCCCCACCCCCCTATTGAACCTCACGTGATTTGTGCACAAGCCCTTGGAATGTTTGTACATTCGAAACTCATATGAGAGAAAAGTGTCCTAAAAGTTGTAAGAAAAAATATTTTTCCTTATATAAATATTTTTATAAAAGAACATTCATACATAAACGTGACGATCTGGAATGGAAATTATTAAATGTCACGTTACGATTAATTACTTCGCTGAAACTATTGAAAAAAATACAAAGAGACTTTTGCATAATATTCTGAAAAAAAAAACCACCTCGTTTTTAGGTGGAAGTCGATATACGGTGTAAATCTACACAAGTTCTGGTTTTAACTTTCGTCTTAAAAAGAATGTTATTACTTTACCGAGATGGTTCTTAGATTAGCTTAGGTTAGATGAAAAATATTTTCTTTTGTTGCAGGTATCTAAGGGCCCATAGATGAATAGCTTACAGTTCATGAGCTCTTAAATTGCTATTCGATTTTGGGTGAAAACCGAGAGGTTCTTACCTGAATCACGTAAGAGCGAGCGAGACAGGTATAAAAAGCGAATAGCATTCTGATAGTTCACGCACTGTACAATCTAAATACTTACACACTAAATACATGTAGGTTATAAAAATAAAGTGAACTAAAAATCCAGGTGTCCCCAGGATAGCTCTAATTAAAAACTAGTGATACTAAAGCTATGGATTCCAAATAAAATAAAATGTATTTATTAAAAAAAAATGTATTATAACAGTGTTTGTTAGCCCGTTGCTGCCTTGAACAGAGACGACTGGAAAAAAGAGAGGGAGGCCTTTGCTCTGCAGTGCGACAGCACAGGCTAAAAATAAATAATAAATCTTCTTTGTATAAATACGAGTAGTCTTTGATGCCCCATTTTAACTTTGTAAAAAAAACTGTTTATTTAAATTAAAAAAAAGTATAAAATACCCGTGCTAAGGGTGTTGTTTGTAAAATTTTGCGATTACATTCACGAGTTTAAATGAAGGCCTCATGATGCCTTGGGTTTTGAATTTAATAATTGAGGTTATTAATAAAGACAATATTCTTTTGATGTCGCATAATAAACAACGAAGTGACGATTTTGCGGCCATTACTCTGTCCTCAATACAGACCGCAAAACGCGACATTTTGTTCGCTATCGGGAACTGACCTGCACAACACCGCACCGCCCGACGAAACGAACTCCTGCGCAATATGGTACAGTAATGATGGATATAACAACGTTTCATATAATTTCACTAGATATAACTACATAATAATATTATTAATGGGTCGATTGCAAAAAAAATCTACATAATTAAAAGCTTAGTTAACATAGAATACTATCGCTATCTTTGTATGACGAAAGTTAGTCATAAAAAATGTATGGGTAACTTTCGTCACACAAAGGAATCAATTAAGTTTTGTTTTAATTAAAACTCATAACTATGTTCATTTTTTTGCATTCGACCCTAAAACTATCGTGAGACATCTTTAATAATTATAAAAACGATTTAACTCGTGTAAAAATTGTCAGGAACGGCCCGAAGATTCGAACTCATATGGAGCTCTTCATCAGGGGCAGCTATCCGTGCTGATTCATTGGATACCTATATGACATTTGATATAACGTTTATATTCGCAAGAGAACCTAACCCTCATCGCTTCGCTCGTCGTCGTATCTAGCCATGACTCTAGTGGATTAGCTCAGCTTGTATTATTTTAACTTATAACAGTTTTACTTTCTTGTTTGAGCAGTTTGAATGTGTATTGAGCCTTTAAGCGTTTTATATCTAATGAACATACCGTATGATATTATGCCATATGAAATTATACCAAATGTTTATATAAATTGTTTATTACGTCCCTTGATCGTTATATTCACCAATATAACATATATCATAAGTTGTTATAGCCACCGTTATGCACCCTTGTCAATCTATTCCGTCATAAACGCCGCCATAGTCGGCCCACACTAGCAAATTTGCGATTGTGTTTTAATAGCGTGATACAGGATCGTCATTTGTTTTGTATGGACGCGCGGCGACATGCCAGTCTGGCGCCATTTGTCTTCATCATTTCCTTTGTCCTCGCTTTACGCCGAAATTGGTGGACAAGTTTTAACATGGCATGGCCATAAAATTGTATAACAGGATACCAGACAACATTAAGTGCTTAGAAATACATGAATTTAATAAAAAAATGTTTAAGTGGCTACTTGACAAATGTTTTTATTCCGTTAATGAATTCTTAAACTGTAACGATTGATACTAATGAAATAATGTATTTAAATAATGTAAAATACTCAAATTAATGTTATGTTCTTAGTCGTAAGTTAAATATTTCTACGCCATACTGGCAGAATATGCAGAACTAACCTCATTTACTAACCTAATTTGTACCATATTCTCAGAAATAAATGATTGATTGATTGATTGATTGATTGATTAACCAATTTCGGTACAGAGATAGCTGGACATACAAAGATGGTTATAGAATACTTTTTATCCGTCTCGGTAAATAAAAAAATACGAGACAGACGAAATTGCGAGCACCTCCTAGTCACTTATTAAAATGAGCACCTACCTATCTCATGAAGACCTTCTGAGGCTTTGCTTAGAAATGTAATCGTACCTTACCAGTATTAAAGTATTACATTCGGATTGATAACTGGTAGTGATAACTCGTATTAATCACAAAGTGTTGAGACACTTCCGACACAGGAGTGATGATGAGTCATATCACTCCTATGGCGCAGAGATAATACCATTAGCGGGTTATACTCCCACAAAAAGTCCGACTCACTAGTAGTGAGGGCTAAACTGCCCTGGTACAGTTCAACTTATGCTTAAATTAACAAGAAAAAAACCTACTTCAAAGTTTAGAAGGCAAAGCTTTATCAGATTTGGACGCCAAGAAATTGTTAAATAAACTTCCGAGAATAAATGTCACACATCACCTTACGCAAATTTAAGACTTTATGGTTTTCTCATGGATGCCTTTGTCAGAACTGGACCAAATTGAAATAGGACCACACGGGAAGCACTAGCTTTCAAACAAAAAAAGAACCATCAAAATCGGTTCACCCAGTCGCTAAAAAAAAAAGAGGATCTGAAGACCTGCTATGCGGGGTTTGCTCTGAAATCGTACCTTACCAGTATTAAAGTATTACATTCGGATTGATAACTGGTACTGATAACTCATATTAATCCAGGTGTGTTCTGGGCTCAACGAACGACTGACTTTCCACATTCGTCTGCCGATGACGTCACCCTTTTGTCTGCTGGTTCGGTGGGTTGAGGCCCTGATAACCTTCAACTGCAGTGTTGACACAGTTGTAGGCCATATTTTGATAATAAACACGCTTTTCAGAACTATCAGTTTGATAACTGCAATTTTGTTGATTGCGATCGAAAGTTTATGTACTATGTGGTTTTTGTTCAGGTGTTATTGTTGGGTCTAGGTCATCATGTTTATGTAAAAAGTACAGGTTTATATTCAAGAAAAACGCTTGCTTTGAGACAGCAGTGTGTTTAATTATTATTTTGTCAAGTGTAACGTGGTCCAAAGAGTAACCACAATTTTAATCGCTCAAAAAACAGGAAATGACTAAGATTTTGAATCGGGGCTTTACCTCAAGCACAAATTTAATCACCCAATTGTTATTGCCTCATAAACAGCTTCGTCATAGTTAAAAGATATCCTCTTCGTCATGAACAATATTATATAATTCACAAATTTTATTAAAAATGACTTTTCTATGGATAGTTTTCATTATTTCAAGAAAAACCGGCACCAACCGTTTAACGCCATCTGTTGCTAAACTTTGTCCTCTGTTCTCTCATTACGCCGAAACGGCTCGACGGATTTTAACAAATTTTAGTACAGGGATAGCTGAACATCCAAGGGATGGGATACTTTTTACCGGATTATGGTAAAGAAAAAATATACTCGGATGATGTGGTCCATCTCGTTCTTGGAGTAGTAGGGCCTCGTGCAGGGTCCGTCCGGATTGTTACTACCGTCTTGCCTGCTAACCCACCGCCAAACAGCAATGTTCGCATTGTTGTGTTCCGGTGTGGGGGTAAGATAGCCGGTGAAATTACTAGCATAGAGGCATTCTATCTTCGTCCTCCGGGTAGGCAAGCACTTGTGACTCCTCTGGTGTTGCAGGTGTTTATGGGCGACGGTAATCGCTTTCCATCAGGCGATACGTTTGCTCGTTTGCCCCCTATGACATAAAAAAAAAAAATCTGGACGACGCTCACTACAAACACCTTTTTTTTAAACATGACTTGAACTAAATTAAGGCTGTTTAGCCCTCACTACCAGTGAGTCGGACTTTGGGACTTTGTGTGGGAGTATAACCCGTTAGTGGGATTATCTCCGCGCCACAGCAGTGATTCTACGAACACCATTTTTGCGGCTATACTGAGGAGGTAAGCCAGTGCCCTAATTCCATATACGTCTCTCTGATATCTCGGAGAAATCTCCGAAGTAGCGAATATACCTATTACCTAGTATAACTATCACCACTTCTCAAAGCCGAACGCGTTAAGTTTGTGCCACATTTATATGCGACGCCGTAGATATCAGGCGCAAACTTGACTTGACCGGGTAGTAACGTGAAATATCACTTTATGTAGCTCGAATCGCAAATCATTCGTTGCAATGACAGTTAAAGGCGATTAAACTGAGATATACCTGAGTTTATTTGGCGATATCTCAACGTACTTACATGCGAATAGTAGCTAGCGCCCCGCATTTCTTTTTTCTATCCTGTTCCTGTATGTTGCAACTTGCAAAGTAAGAATTAAAATAAGTACGAATTTCTACGAAATATCCACCTTATCTTATCATTTTACTACATTTGCGGGTGCCCAATGTGTATGTCTGTCGGCTATCGGTCGAAGAACTCAAGATAAATGGTTGCGAAAGTATTTATCCTGATATGAATGGTTTGTTGTATGTAGTCGGTGCCTTGACCTAGTCGATTAAAAATATTTTGTTACTTGCACCTCACGTACTGAGCGACTAAAAATAATCAATTTTTCACAAAAAAAAACAATCTTCGTCGGGAAAGTGTGTTTTTGAGATCAACTGAACGAGTTAGTATAGAAACCGGTCAAGTGGGAGTCGGCCTCGCGTTGCGAGGGTTCCGTACAAATACTTCCCATCTTAACTGTCCGGGTTAAGTTAAGTTTGCATTTGCACCTGGTATGTCGCCGGATACAAATGAGGTGCAAAGTGAACGCAACTGCTCACGTTTTTTGTACGGGAGCCCTTAAATATTTATCTTATTTTGTTTTTTAGTATTTGTTGTTAAAGAGGCAGCAGAAATATAATTATCATCTGTGAAAATTTCAACTATCTCGCTAGAATTGTCTAGTAAAGATACAGCCTGGTGACCAACGGACAGACAGACAGACAGACAGACGGACGGACAGCGGAGTATTAGTAATTTTTGTATTTTGTATTTGATATGTATGTTATTTATTATTATTTATTCATTTTCATTCATTCATTCATTCATTCAATAGGGTCCCGTTTTTTACCCCTTGGGTATGGAAACCTAAAAAAAACTACGGATACCGCCATAAATATACAAAATTAATGAGTTCCCTCGATTCGAGGCAAAACTAATGCAAAAAAAGTTGGCAAAAATGGGACAAGGCATTTGCCTTTATATGAGAACTATGAGAAATATTCAGTAGTAGACGGATTTGCAATTTTGAAAAAATAAAAGTGGCCGTCCACAGACTTGGTTCCGTATCAGGTCCTAATTTATGTCTCTCGACTTACCTACTGTCCGTGAAAGTGTTAAGACGACAAGATTCTTGCATTGGGTCCGCAAATGTAGAATCAAAAAGTAGAATCTAGAATTAGATATAGTATTAAATTCTGGGGTAATAAATAGTTATCAATACAATGTCAAGGCGGCTTTTACAGCCCAGAAGAGGGCCATTAGGATTATGGCCAGAATACCTCAACAAACGTCATGCAGGGGATTCTTCTTAGATTTCCAAATACTCACTGTGCCCAGTCTATATATTCTTGTAGTTCTCAGTTACTTAATTAAGAATATATCAGACTTTGAAACGACTGAAGAGAGAAATCGGCGCTTGGAAACTAGGAGAAAGGATCTTCCACTATCCACCCTTGCAAGGCTTAATGTAGTGAAACATTCGGCAGGCTACCAGGGAATTGCTCTCTTTAACAAATTGCCTGTTGAAATGAAGTTGATATCAAGCAGTAACATGTTTAAAAATAAGCTCAAAGCTTTTTTGCAGAAGGGGTGCTTTTATTCCATTGAAGAATTTGGTAATGCCATTAATTCAGGATTTTAATAATTATCAACGGACATGATTGTTAATGTTATGACTTAGAATTAGATTGTTAATTAATTGTTAGTAATTTGGACGTAGATATAAGTAAATAATTTTGTTGTTATTATGTCGATTTTAATTTAATATTGTATTGTCACATTCAAACACAATGTATATTGTTTTTT
Source organism: Apotomis capreana (assembly GCA_947623375.1). Classification (NCBI taxonomy): domain Eukaryota; kingdom Metazoa; phylum Arthropoda; class Insecta; order Lepidoptera; family Tortricidae; genus Apotomis; species Apotomis capreana. The sequence continues at coordinate 4,162,151 of OX392519.1, forward strand.
TTTGAATAAATAACTATGAACTATGAACTAAATTGGATTCTGATTCTGTGCCAGTATCATCGACCGGAATACGCTAAAATTATTCAAATATAATAATTAAACGCAAGCTTAAACTTTTTGTGCAAAAATGGCGGATCTGCGCGTGTTAGTACATTTGTACGTAAATCGGCTACTGCGCAGTCGAGGTCATGCTCAAGAAGTTTGCCGGCTACTGTACCAAAATTCAAAGGAACAAGGAAAAAACACATAACTATTGTTTCCGTTAATTATTCGACGACAGAATTTAGGGAAAATGTGTCATCTGTTATTGTAGAATTTGACAATATGTTTCAAAGGACTATAGCCCTTTTATAATTATGATACCGTTGAAAATGCTGGATGAGGAAGACTTTGAATTAATTAATTTGACGACCGCAAAGTGACTAAATTGAATTAAGAACTTTTTTGATTCAATGTACAGTCAGCACGACATTTTCCAAATCAATGGGTTCACTGCGAGCCGCGAAACACACTGGTAGTCCATGCACTATAATATTTATCTATTTCTTTATATATATCTATATATGTATTTTTATATTTACCTAGGTATATGCATACTTATTTTCTGTTAGTATCTATTTGTGTGCTCCCTTCGCCTTCTGCTGCACCTACTCTGTGTTAAGCTAAATTTTTCATCAATTTCACTACCCAGAGGTTGTCTGGAAGAGATCGCTTTTTAGCGATAAGACCGCCTGTTGTCAACCGTTATTTATAAATTGTATTTGTCTTGTTTCCTTTTGTAAAATTTATTGGTGTGCAATAAAGTATTGTTGTATTGTATTGTATTGTATAATGGACGGTGTTTAAGACTTGAAAGTGTAGGTAATATACTATTACCAGGGTTTGTAAAATGCGAGGAAAAATCATTGAAGAAGTCATTTGAGGGTCGTCACGGTTGTCGCACGTCATTTCAATCGATTTTGCTCGCATTTTACGATCCCTGACTATTCACACACCACACACACCGTCCACACCATTCACTAGCGTTAATGTAGCGTTTGATGATCGGGAGATGAGATCTCCCTTGGCAGGATGAACTTTCTAAATCCTTTGAACATTTTAAAATGAGAGCCATCTTGATTTTTCTTGCGAGATCATAATGAAATAATGAAATAATGAACTTTATTCTGCAAGTAGGCTACAAGGGCACTTGTACATACATGTCTGAGTCTACCGGCATTTCACAAGAGGAGACCACTGTTGAGAAGAAACGCCGAAAGAAACTCAATATTTTCATAATTTTTATGTGTGAGATTTTGACAATTGTTGTTCTGAATTCTATCTATGTATATCATCGTCTAGTACCCATAAAACAAGCTTTGCTTAGTTTGGGACTAGGTCGATTTGTGTAAGTTTGTCACTTAATATGTATTTTATTTTATTTTATTTATCATGTGGAGTATCCAATAAAAGGGCTTAAAGATTCAAGTCCAAATATATATCTACCACATTATTACCTTAAAGCTACACGTTAAGAAAAAAATTGAAAAACACTGTCGAAAAGCAAAGTTTGGCTAGCTCCCCTTCTTTTAATGTTCTCAGGGTTTAAAAGGTTCATCCTGCCAAAGAAGAACTCCGGATCCTCAAAGGCCGTATATTTAAAGCGAACACCGGCCACTACTAGAGAAAGTGGCATACCTAGTAAAAATTAATTTTGAAAAAAAAAACTGCGGTTTGTTTGGGGAAAACCAAGTACCTAAACATAATACTTGTTTTAGTAAGATTATATAAGCACACAAGGAAGTTCATCCTACAGTTGGGATAATACGTCTCAATTAATTAACGAAACCGAAATTTTGTTTTTGTATTGTTTCGATGATGTGACATTAGTCATTTACCCTAGCTAGATTGAAACATAATAAACATATTTGTTACGTGCGTAAATACCATCGTAAAGAGGGAGAGGGAAAGACCAAGGATATACAAAAATAAGATGCCAAGAATAAGTTTACCTAGTGAATCATTGATACAAAAATCAAAGCACAAAGCATAAAAAAAAACAATCTAAAGGTTATCTAGCGTTATTAGGGTGGTGGAGAAGTCTACTCGTATATAAAGACTTGGAAGTTGGTCAACCGACAAGAACCTAAATCTTAAATAATGATGAATTAAATAATGACGAAATTCAATTCAAAATAATTATGAGGATACAAACAACAGACTGGATCTATCTCATTGTTTCCACACTCATCTTATCTCAAAAAGTATCAAGTTTTGTACCTTATCTATTAAATACCAGTTTGCTGTCAATGTCTTTTGTAAGAAAATGTATAAAGCATTTTTTTAATTGCAAGAAAATACAATAAGTGGTAACTAAACATCTTCATCAGTCTTATCCCACATTATAAAAAAAACGGGGCTTACTCGCATCCACAAAGTGTTTTTAGGGTTCCGTACCCAAAGGGTAAAAAACGGGATCCTATTACTAAAACTCTCGTCTCGTCTGTCCGCCTGTCCGTCTGTCCGTCCGTCCGTCTGTCCGTCCGTCCGTCTGTCCGTCTGTCTGTCTGTCCGTCTGTCCGTCTGTCCGTCTGTCCGTCTGTCCGTCTGTCCGTCTGTCCGTCTGTCCGTTTGCCCGTCTGTCCGTGTGTCCTTCTGTCTGTCCGTCTGTCCGTCTGTGACCAGGCTGTATCTCATGAGCCGTGATACCTAGAAAGTTGAAATTTTCACAGGTGATGTATTTCTGTTGCCCCTATAACAAAACATACTAAAAACAGAATAAAATACATATTTAAGTGGGGCTCCCATACAACAAACGTGATCGGTTGCGTTGACTTTGCAACTCATTTTTATGCGGCGCCATGCATATTCAGATTCAGATTCAGATTCAGATTCTTTATTGGTAAAAATAAACATTTTACAAGTCAATGTCAACAATAGTAGGTACATAGGATGTCATTATAATAATTTTATCTAAAGATTGTGTTATACAATATAATATATTTAGGTATTTGATTGTTCAAACATTTTTGTTAATGTTTTGTTTGGGTTAGTGATGAGATGATATTTTGTGGAAGAATTCATCAGTGCTATAAAAAGCATTGTCTAATAAATATTTCCTCACTTTATTAAGGAAGATTGCATCACTCGGTGAATTTTTGAAGTCCGTTGGAAGGGCGTTATAAATTTTTATGCCTAACGCGGCGACTGATTTGCGATACTTCGATGTGCGCGCGCGCGGCGCGATCAGCAGGTGCCCGCGGCGCGCGTCGCGGCCGAGTTGCTGCGCGCGAGTCTTGTACGAGCTTACATTGAGCATACCAGGTGCAAATTTAACCCGGCCAGTTAAGATGGGAAATTTTTGTACGGAACCCTCTGTGCGCGAGTCCGACTCACACTAGGCCGGTTTTTAGGGTTCCGTACCCAAAGGGTAAAAACGGGACCCTATTACTGAGACTTCGCTGTCCGTCCGTCCGTCCGTCCGTCCGTCCGTCCGTCCGTCCGTCCGTCTGTCACCAGGCTGTATCTCAAGAACGGTGATAGCTAGACAGTTGAAATTTCCACAGATGATGTATTTCTATTGCCGCTATAACAACAAATACTAAAATAAAATAAAATAAATATTTAAGGGGGGCTCCCATACAACAAACTTGTTATAGATTATATATAGGTACGGAACCCTTCATGCGCGAGTCGGACTCGCACTTGCCCAATTTTTTTAATTACCTTGACGTTTAGAATGTGATAGTAGTCCCTTCAAGACTTTGAACGTAATAGTTTGAATAAGATCATTTATTTACATCTTCAAATACCGTATTGTCATACTGTCATGTTTGTGTAACACTGTGCTATGAGTCAAATGTTACAACATGCCGCGTAGCACGTGTCATGTGACCTAAAGCTCAGTTATCCTCATTCGAACTTAAAACGCGCTTGATCGTCCCGCTTGATCCCCATTTTTGACAACTTTATAGTTTTGACGGTATTTTTGAAACGGAAACTGTCAAAACGAACTGAGATAAAGCGTCCGAAAACTGTGTTTTAATCAATATATAGATTTCTGATAAGTGCAACGGAAAAACGTTATTTCCTTTTTATTACAGTTGTCATGATGACGTTGTGAAGTAATTTCACAATCATAAAGTTAATACGTTTTAGAACTCTACGTGCTGAGTTATTTTTACTTTAAATAATTGCGGTGACTATTTTAATACATACATTATTATATGGTGGAAATAAAATTATTAGTGAAATCTGTTAATTTCAGTGAGGTAGTAGTAAAACAGTTGTCTGAGTTATTCGTAGTATACTATTGATACTATTTAGTGTGTGTGTGAAGTGACCTTTGCTTGTGGGCATCGTTTTTTTTTTCATATTATTCAACTTTGTTAGTACCTTTGGTTATAGACGGAACGGACCCTGTGGGTAAAATGGATCCTGTGGGTAAACCGGACCCTTTGGGTTAAACGGGCCGGACTGACAGCTGTCAACCTGTTAAAGCCTGGTATTAAATTATTGGTAACCAAAGAACTTTTTGTGAAGGTGTGTCGTGTCGTGTCACAGTTCTGTGACGTAAAAAGGGGAATTTTGCAGTGTCATATGTCCAGAGCAGTTGCAGGTAAGGTAAGGTGCATGAGCGTATTAATCTAAATATTAAATAAAATAGTATAGGCACTTTCAATATTGAACTAGTCTTGTGGAAATACCACACTTCTTATATATATATCGATACCAAGGTAATTTCTGGGATTTTATGCAATCCACTGCAGTCTTAAAAAAGATCTAATGTTTGACGACGCGTTTGGCTCGGTTGGTAGACACCTGCCCACTGAGTCGGCGGTCCCGGGTTCGAATCCCGGCCGGGGCAAATGTTTGTGCAAATATTTGTTCTTGGGTCATGGATGTTATCTATATATGTATTTATATATTATATATATCGTCGTCTAGTGCCCATAGTACAAGCTTTGCTTAGTTTGGGACTAGGTCGATTTGTGTATGATTGTCCCTTAATATTTATTTATTTATTTATTTAAATATTACAAAGAATGAAAATGAAACAAGAATTAGCACTTGCAATTTATTTTTATTTTTATTTTATTTATTTGGAAATATGAAAAAGAAACACAACAAAACAACAACAATGAAGAAAGAAACACTTCCTTCTGACATGTATACAGATATGAAAAATATAATATCTTTAGACACATGATAGAAGGTAAAAGTGGTAGGGGGCGAACAGGCTAACATGGATGGACAAACTGAGGAGTTGGACGGGAGTTGAGTAGGAAGAAGAAGTCTTCGCAATCCGCTTTATGAAACGCCCTCTGTAATGCTATATTTTTGTCTGTAACGATTAGATTCGGCTTATATTTATTTCACACATATAGGGATACATTATAAATTACACATATAGTCAATATACACGAATCAATACGGTGAAAGAAGCCACTTCCTCAAAGAAATTCCATAAAGCTGTGAGAGCAACAATGGATCGAGAGTTCGAGACCGATGGAGACACCTGATCAAAAATACGATACCTTGTGATCACGATCCTCAGGAATGAGGGACCGACTAAAGGAGAAGATACGGTGATCGTCAATATAATAAACAAATTCAGCAAGTCATAATTCTATCGATAATTAAGAAAAAACAATGTCAAAAACATTCAAATAAAAATAGGTAACGCTTCTGGGAATTCCACATCTTTGAATCACATTTTCTCACTTAGGTGAAATGTCAAAGATGATGCTTGTCACAAATTCCCCTGGCTTTCTGACGGTAACACTACAATACTCCGAAGTTTTATTTTGTCCGAATGCATCATCATTCCTAATTTTCATAATTCTGAAAACCATATTCTGATAAAAAAAAAATTCTTAGTATTATATAATATAATCCTGACCTAACCTAATTATAGTATGTGACATTATTATTATGATCCATGGCAAAAAATACCGTTTCGCGTTATTACGCTTTCGGAACTTAGATAATTCGCATCGCTCTGGCGCCATGGGCAATTCGTTCACAGTGCATGCAATTCATCTCTGGAATGCCCTTCCCCTCTGTATACGTCAAGCTGAGAACAAGCTCTCTTTCAAGCGCTTGGTGCGCAAGCACCTTTTGGAAAATCTTCAACATTAGGTAAATCTCGTCGTAGTCATTTAACAGCAGGTACCCTATATATATAATCCATATTCATATATATTCATACTCATATATATATATAGTATAAATATATAAATATATATATATATATGATAGCGCCTTTGAGATTATTTCGCATTTAAATGTATCTTAGAAAACAAATAATGATATTAATTGGATTTTCTTTACCTCAGAAGCACATTTGAATAGATCATTGAGTATCTTGATAATTTAGTTATAAGTTATTAGTCCATGTGAAGTGCATGAGTTATATTGTAATTAATAATATTAAGAAATAGTAGATTCAACATTAGTATTGTTAAATTATTTACACAGTGTGTCAATTGACTAAAAATGTTACTAACACCTGGTTACTTGACGACTACCACTTACTTGTTTCTCCCCTCCATTTAATGGTACTTTGATAGTCTTTAAATACCAGGTGCAGTGACGTCTCTGCTCATTCCTTTGTGAACTTTTACGAGAAATACAACACCAAGAAGTTATCATAAACGTTTATTCATTCACACTCCTCATCACCACCTCACTGCCGTCACCAGTTCATATGTAGCTTTCAATAGTATTCTCAAAGAATCATTGTAGCTCTGCAGTATGGAGTATGACACCGCTCCAACATCAGAAGCCGGAGCTTAACCATACGCCCCACAATATCAGGACAACGAGGACAACGACGTTGATCCTGCACCCTCATATTCTTCTGTTCTCGGCAGCCACCGAAATAATGAGTGAAGAAAATAAATTAACCCTTCCACGTCGAACAATTAAATTATTGGAAAGAATGGAATATATGCATAAATGCATCGAAGTCCATTGTTTGCTTCAAGTAAGGAACAGTGGGACACATCGTCAGCCATTGCACCAGTAAAGGCAACGCAAGATCGGCGATCAGCCAGGAACGACGCGTGTGCGCCGTGACCCCATCGACAGAGATTTTTAAACGCAAAGGTCAGTCGTTCACTTTTCACTACGATTTTAGTACAGTGTTTAATAATAAATGAAACTGTAGGTAGATTCTGGGGTAGATGCGATAAAAAAAAACCTATTCAGTTTAGAGGGTATGTGTCAATAAAGTGTTACTAGTTAAAATAATTTACTAATGCGTAGTAGAAATTGATAATATGCTCGAAATTTTAGTGTATAGGACGTTTGTTTTCGCGATGAGATAATATTTCGATTACAACAAAGTTTTACAACGAAATTTTACAACAAAGATTCCGAATTACTATAACCGTTACATAGTTAAATATTCTTTGTCAATATGTAAACATTGCTGTTTTAATGTAGCCTTGTTAGAATCAACGGCAGCGGTAATAATCTACCCTCCATTTTATGATTTTGCAATTGTTGTTACTGATACTGACATTCCTCGGGAACGAAAATTTATATTTGTTGATGTTTTGGATAGTTATACTTTATACACCAACGTAATTCATACATTATACACCAAAGACTCGCTTCAGAATTGATAAGCTTGAGATTCGATAATAATGACCGCTATACATAGATTGATGTCAGAGGATTAGAGCTTGATTGATTTAGTTTCATTTCATTTATTCATTCTAAGCAATAATTATGGTGTTAAATATTAAATCAATAACATTATTGATTACAATAATAATTATACATTACTACTATAATTACAATGCATTACCATCCAAGTTTAAAACAACACTACCAAAAAAAAAAACGTATCATAAAAAGCAAAATTCCAAATGATAAAAAAAAAAACGCATAAGTAATTAATAATTCTTATTATTCCTATAATATTATAACCCATGTTTAAGTAATGATTTAGACATACAATATAGTTAAAGTTCCATTTAAACGTCATTATGAGGCCGTATACATTTATAAATGTATTTTTTTTTTCATAATTATGACAATTACATTGATAATTTCAACCAATTTTTTAAGTGAATGAACTCTTGCCTGAGTTCTTGATTGTAACATAGTTATTTCATACCTTCATTTCGTGCAGCCGAAAATAAGTAAAAAAAAAAGAAGAAAACAGCTTTTTGCGTGCATTTTGTCAATTTGGAGTAGTGTTTAAATACTAATATATCGAAATAGCCCTTTTCTAACTAGCGACATTGATATTTTAAGAAGCATGTTTGATCATAGACAACAATTTCTAAAACCATCAGCAGTTTTGGACGGAAAAGGAACCTTAAAATATCCTAATAAAATACAATTAAATCTAAATAATGGATAGTTATTACAAATGTCAGCAACATTTAAAAAGTCAAGATGTTACTGGAAATAACAAATCATTAGGTGTCTGCTATAAAATCAGTTACTGAGTAATAAATTTTGTCAAAAGATACTGTTTGCATCTTGCATTAAACATTTTGCTATTAGTCATGGATTTAATTTGTACTCCATTAGCAGCTTATTAAACAGGAATTTGGCCAGATAATTCGCTGCGTGTGTGATAATATTAAGCGGAGGGAAAATGTTAAAAAAGTGCGTTTATAATTTTATTACTTACATGGTTGTTCCATAATTCATGTTTTCTTGAAATTATGAGGATTTTGAATATAAGGTCAAATTTGCAATTGAGTTAAAAAAAAGGGTTTCAAATTTGTTTAGATACCTACATTTGAAATATCATATTTCATCATTTCCCTAATTTTTCGATACTTACTCTTTTCTTTATTTCATAAAAGTTTGGGCTTATTCATATTACTACAGTGTGAAATTCAACGTCAGTCATCAACAATATTGTTTTTTTTTGTATTGAATTTTCTTTTATGAGATAAATGACAATCATATTATAGTTTAAATTAAATTATAAGTAATAGCTTAGTTTTGACCATATTTCTTTATTTAATTTTCAACTTTCGTATAGAAAGACTATACTACAGTAATAATATTAATAATGGAGTCTGAAGTAATAGAAACTTTGCAGTGAGTAGCACAAATAAATGTACTGTACTTGCCTACGTTAGTCACAAAAAGATTTCTTCGAAAATTACTGTATCTTTTTTTCTCATTCTTTTTGTCTAGAATATATCAAACATTTTTATTATTTCGTATTTAAGTAAAGCGAAATACGAAGGTTCAATTTCGAGAATCGTTTCGTGCATAAACTAACTAAATTACAATCAGAATAATTTAAGTGTACCTTCATTTTCACCTTATTAAATTTTTGAGGATTATTCATAATAAAGGCATGCTTTTGTTAGTTTTATTTGTACTACAAAGTACTACCCATTATGATCTACGTCAGGAGTGACCGAGCTTTGTGATACTGTGCTTGGAGTTTTTGTTTCAGTTGACAAGTGCTCCATCGGAAGACTACAGGAGCGCCTCCTTGAACCAGTATTAGCGCGCTTGACAGTCTTTGCGGTCATTCAGGGAAAACGACAACTCTCTTCACTGACGATCACCATCGAGTGCATTTTTTTTTGCAATACCTACAGTGTGTATGATTTTTAAACACACTATGACAGTTCTCTGTTGATGTTTGTAGTGATGTAGCAAAGACATATTGTTTGCCAAATCTAACGATTATGAATGGTTGATCAAATCGATTATATCTACGAACTTTTTTTTTTTCAAAATGTGTAAATATTTTTTTTTGGGCTCACTGGAGTTTTCTATGGAAAATAATAGTTTGTTTCATTTTTCTTTCTTTAGGTTATAAATTTATCAATTTAATCGATTTCTACCAATTTACAGAAATAGTACATGAATCGAAAAGCAAGATTTAGTCACAACACAGCTTTTATTACAAAACAAAAAAGACGTAGTACGTAACTGTTCGAGTAATGATTTATTCTCGTTAAATACTTCAATTCCGTGATAAGAAAAATATAGGTAACATGATCTCAATTGTATCAAATAGAAAGTGAAAAACGTTTATAGATACTTGAAAAACCAGTATGTCAATGTTTTTTTTTTTATGAAATTCAATAGGTGTTGCGCAGATTTACGTTATATGGGTTCTGTGATGTGACAAATGTTTGTTTAAATAATATCCAAACTATAATTGATTATAGACAGTAAAATATAACTGTGTAAAATGTTGTTAGTGTGCCTGTCCCAACCCTCGGATGACCGTGATAGCGAATATGATGAGTTTTAGTTTTCAGACTGGTTTAGTCCAACAACTGGGCAATATGATAAAGAGAATAGTTTTTGGTCACTTGCGTGGATGGATCAGATAGATTTAGTCCCGCAACTGGACCGTCAACCAAAGCATTACTAACATGCCACTTGTTGTGATGGATCAGAAGGGTTTAGTCCAACAACTGGGCAATATGATAAAGAGTATAGTTTTGTCAGTCACTTGCGTGGATGGATCAGAAGGATTTAGTCCCGTAACTGGGCTGACAAGCCGATCATTGTTAAAGTGCCACTTACTGGATTGTTTAACCAACTTGAGTTTTCTTTTCAAACCGTTCGCTCTGAGCACGAGCTTCGGGTCAGTATGGCCGTGATAGCGCCTTTGAGATTATTTCGCATTTAAATGTATCTTAGAAAACAAATAATGATATTAATTGGATTTTCTTTACCTCAGAAGCACATTTGAATAGATCATTGAGTATCTTGATAATTTAGTTATAAGTTATTAGTCCATGTGAAGTGCATGAGTTATATTGTAATTAATAATATTAAGAAATAGTAGATTCAACATTAGTATTGTTAAATTATTTACACAGTGTGTCAATTGACTAAAAATGTTACTAACACCTGGTTACTTGACGACTACCACTTACTTGTTTCTCCCCTCCATTTAATGGTACTTTGATAGTCTTTAAATACCAGGTGCAGTGACGTCTCTGCTCATTCCTTTGTGAACTTTTACGAGAAATACAACACCAAGAAGTTATCATAAACGTTTATTCATTCACACTCCTCATCACCACCTCACTGCCGTCACCAGTTCATATGTAGCTTTCAATAGTATTCTCAAAGAATCATTGTAGCTCTGCAGTATGGAGTATGACACCGCTCCAACATATATATATATATATATATATATATATATATATTCCCATAATTATGTATTTATCAACGTAACTAGTGTTTTTTTTTTTTTTTGTTTCGATATTTGCATCGTGTGTATACACGTATTGTTGTACACCCTTCCCGCACCTATAATGTCTCTGTTTGACCTTGTGGTTGACTGGTAGAGAATGCCTCATGGCATTAAGTCCGCCATTTGTACTTTTACTTATGTATTTTGTGCAATAAAGTTTAAATAAATAAATAATTCGGAAAATTGATGGTTTCGAATAAACGAAACTTCGGAAATTTTGAGTGATCCCCTTTCTGACATCTACCTATCTTAGTACCTTCATCTTTGACGTGTCCATCATTGGCGAACCTGGCTACACGACCTTCACAAGCATCGACCATATCCCCGAATATAGTTAACAAAAAGCAAAAACCACTCAAAAGCATCATTAATTTATTTATCTATCGTCGGCTGTGCCAATACAAATCCTCAAGTTCTTCGGGCACCTCCGCAACGAGGACTCCATGGAATGATTGGTGGTGCAAGGGAAAGTGGAGGGCAAAAGATCTCGTGGGCGCTCTCCAACGCGATGGACAGACCTCATCAAATCTGTGACACAATGCGGCATAAACGAGAATTCTCACTCCGCCAAACATTGGACTACATGGCGGCGCATCACGAGAGAAGCGGTGGCGAAAGAATCGACCTAACTATGACCACGACCACTGCCAAGAGTGAACGACTACGAAGAAGAATTTATTTATTTATTTCGAGGACAAACAGCGATAGATATAAATAAGAAACATTTTAATTAATAAATTATGAAATAAACATGTCTAGTCTTGATACAACTGTCTCCTCAATAGTTCTTACTAAGACATACATTACTGTATGTTATCATTGTCATTATAATTATGGAAAATGCATTTGGACGTGTTACATGCGTAAGTGTATGTGAGTCATTTAAAGGCAAAATGAGCAAATCGGGCAAAATCAAAATATTTCGGACAGATGTGTTAAAAAATGTCGAATTTAGTCCGTTGTGTAGGTGATTTGACTTTGAATCTGATTAGGTGAAGGGAAAACCAATCCTAACTCTGAAGCGACATTGACCTCAACGTGTTGGCTCTGACCTCCTTATCAGAGTGCCTAACAATATCGACGCAGTTGCGCATTTCTAAATTATATTTAGTTAATATTCTCTGTGGTTTCCACGACTGTCACACATTTAAATAAAACAATTTAAACGGATTATATCGCGTATATTATTTGTGCCTCCCTGACGTTTCGGTAACTTTACAGATACCGCCTCCTCAGTAAGCTTATAGTGAACCGCTGGTAGATATTTTAAATAAAAATAATAAATGCCCTTCTGGCACATGTGTAACTGTCTTTACACATTAGGCCCATCTGGCATGTATGAACACCTTTCTAATTCTAATTCTAATTTTAAAATATGGCTTCCATCATAGTTAATGATGATTTCGCCAATTTCAAGTTTGCTCGTAGAGCATGCCGTTGTTCGGTGAGGTTTTGCTTTTTGTAAAGTGATAGCGATTTACAAAAAACCACGCGGACTATCGGGCCTTGACCCAGGAAGGGCTATGAACGCTTCAAGTTGAATTCTTCATTAGCTATTCACTCCTACGTTAGATCACTGCACAATACGCTATCAATACTACACATTGAACAACGAAAATGAATAAATAATGAACAAAGAAACCTAAACGCATGCGGCCATCTTAAGTCACGAACCGGAAGTCCTATGAACACCTTTATTTTAAATTAATATTTATAAAATGGGTAGTTTGCACAAATGTAACTTTGACAGAGAAAAATTGTGTTTTTCTCAGTCAACCTTTGACAACGGTATCTGTAAAGGTACTGAAACGTCAGGGAGGCTCAAATAATTAATTTACGCGATATAATCCGTTTAAATTGTTTTATTTATATTTAGTTAATATTTATTTCGAAACATAATTAAGTTTCGATATGGTTTAAAAGTAAATTAACGAACTGTGGTGTTAATTTACTCAATTATATGTTTAAAAAACTATACGTCACTCTAGGCCATGTCCAGCAGATGGCGTCAGTTTGGCATGGCGCCATGCGCCCAATACAAAGCAAAAGACGAGCCTGCATCGTGCTATTAAGAATGTTCATGAGAACATGGCCCCTTTCCATAGAAAAATCATTTTTAATGCAAATCTAGATTTTTTTAATAGTGTAGGTGTTTGAATACTACTGTGTCCAAATGTCGTAATCTCCGTGAATATCCCTATAAGTCGAATATCACTTGCAGTGATCTTGAAAAATGATATACTTATGCATTTTATCTTGCGTAGATAAAAACAAAAAAGTCAATGAACTCTTTCCTTTACGTAAAACTGTAAATATTTTATTTAAAATTAACTTTAAAAATGTTGGCGGTTACGACATTATTAGCTCTATTTTCATACAAATATCAAATTGTATGAAATAACCGCCATATGTATTTCGGTCGCTTTTGTATATCACATTTGCGTGAGTAATATTAACATGACACGAATTCACATATAATGTACCTAGGTATTACTATCCAAATGTACACAAACCAAAACAATTGCAATTCACTTGAATCAACAAAGCGAGACAGGTATATTAACGACTGCGAGTGCGAGAGAGATAAAACATACCATGACCTTACTCAAGACTTGCCGGTCAGTGACATTATGATAAGCTTATCAAATTTCGGCTGAATAATCATATAGTGGATTATTATATATTACACCAACTTATAAATACCGGTGGGCAAATATGTTACTAACGCTAACTCATATTAATTACAAACAAGTTGTCAGGAAAAGCGTCACTAGCGACCGCAAAGATAACTATGCAATTCAGGCTGCAAATACAAAGATAAAAGAGTCAGTGGCGATAATCATAACTAACAAAACTGCATACAAACATGATCCAATCCTTAGACGCTAGCGCTACGCTTGATAGCAAATGTAAGTTTGTCTTGTGATATTTTGGGTAGATACTACTCAGTTGGAGTTGGAACTCATAAGCATTGAATTACTCTTTATGGCTGGCCTGGTTTCATTTGCAGTGTCAAAGGTCGGGGTTCGGTGCTGGATAAAGTCATTGTCCACCCGAGACCTTGTCCTGACTGCCTCAACATTATTTTCGTGTAATGAAACTCGAAAGGAATGATTATGTATGAACGGTAGTCATTTATTTTTATCTGCTACATAATACTGCACTCTGATTGGCAGTTACAAATGTCTATGACCAGTGCAGTGGTTCATGGAAACCGATTCCCACCGGCTTACCTATTTCGAACTATGTATTTATAACTATTTGAACACCTCTACGTACTGGTTAAAGCTAGAAATTCAGCCCAGGCATTATTTGACGCCATTTTGATGTTACTGCTGTGTACCTTAGTTAAGTAAGTTTAAGCTCGATTTGCGCTTATTTAACCGACGTCAAAAAAGGAGGAGGTTCTCAGTTCGTCGAGATGTTATTTGTATGTTTCCCAATTCGGTTGTAATAGTATATACCTGGGGAGGTGAATTAGTAAATGTCCTATAGATCGCAGGTATTTGTGGACCGAACCACTATAATAGGTAAGTATGCGATCTGGGACTATATACTAAGGGGTCATCCATAAATTACGTCACACGTTAAGGGGGAGGGGGGGGTCATACCAAACGTGACAGTACATGTTAAAGGTATAGCAAAAAAGCGTGACATAGGGGGGGGAGGGGTTCAAAAAGTCGACATTTTGCGTGACGTAATATGTGGATGATCCCTAATACGGTATATGACTATATAGTGAAAATAAAATCATTGAAAACACTAAACACACATTAAAAACTAAAAGAACACGTGTTTTGACTATTGATTTTTAGGGTTCCGTACCCAAAGGGTAAAAACGGGACCCTATTACTGAGCTATTACTGAGACTTCGCTGTCCGTCCGTCTGTCACCAGGCTGTATCTCAAGAACGGTGATAGCTAGACAGTTGAAATTTTCACAGATGATGTATTTCTATTGCCGCTATAACAACAAATACTAAAAATAAAATAAAATAAATATTTAAGGGGGGCTCTCATACAACAAACTTGTTATAGATTATGGTACGGAACCCTTCATGCGCGAGTCGGACTCGCAATTGCCCAATTTTTTACTGTAGGCATACCCATCCCAAGTTGGTCCCATAAAATTTTGGTGAAGATCTGATGATGATATCCATAAGGAATAGAGGGAACTCCTCAAATATTATAGCCACATCGGTTTCGATTTCGGTGTCTCTTAACTCGTTCATTTGACGACGCGGTTGGCGCAGTTTGTAGTGCACCTGTCTACTGAGCCGGCGGTCCTGGGTTCGAATACCGGCAAGGACAACTATTTGTGTGATGAACTCGAATATTTGTTCCTGGGTCATGGATGTTGTCTATGTAGTTATATATTATGTATGTATTCCGGCGTCTAGTACTCGTATAGTTCAAGCATTGCTTAGTTTGGCAATAGGTCATGTCTAGGTTTGTTTATTTTATTTATTTTTTTGTACTCGGAAACACGACTTCATCTCGTTGTAGTCGGTTAGGTATTTTGTTTAAAAAGTGGCTATATTCGAATATAATAAAAAAAACTTACTTACGTACCTACTTGAACTTTTGAACGGTAGTGTAAGTTAGTAACTCGGAATATTTGCTCTGAAGTGTATTTCATTCCGTAATCTTGTACGAAACTAATAGTTCCATGAACTTTTATCACATAACTATTATCATACGAGTATACCTACCTACTGGACTGGTGGACTTGAGTAAGGAAGAAAAGATGATACCCAAATGTAATACATAATATTATATACCTTCCTCAAAGATCGACGGTCAAGCGCCACTTGGCTCACCGTACCAAATCATCAGTCCACCTCGTGGCGGACACGATTCATCTTCCGGTACGTGTTCGAAAGTAGGTACCTAATGTTAATATTTGATTGTTTATGAAGGTATGTATTGTAGTTCATTTTGCTATTGTCAGCTAGACTAGTGCACAAGAATGACACATTTTTAAATTATCTACTTATCATTTGTTATTGTATATTTTACCCCTTGACATTAGTCAAATAAAACAGCAATTTGTAGTGAAATGCTTTTAAATATAAACTTACAGTAATTTACAAAAACAAACTGCATTTAAAATTCAGTAAATTCGCATAAAGTCCTTCCCAAAATTACTCACCAATTTCAACGCACACACACATTCGAAATTTGAAAAAGACAATAACGTCGAAAGTAAAAGTGCACACATGCACACAGCCCTGACCTTACTCAACGTGGACGCCGAATACGGGGTTGTTGAACCGCCCGAGGCCGAGCAGGGCCGAAAAACCGCGACCACTCTCGCTGAATGAAACGTTCCAAATTCAAAATTGAAATCGAACGTTCCAATATCGAATGCCAAATTATTTTCTGAGAAATTAAAACTTTTGCTGGACGAAACGTTTCATATTTAAAACTAAAATCGAACGTTCGAATATGGAATGCCGAAATAAATCAAAATTGGAGAATGCTTTTCAAAATATAATATCGAACGTTTTGTAGCCCACAAGAGGATTTTTGAGAGTTACTCAGTAAATTAATATCTAATGGAAAATTTGCACCCCTCTCTGGCACTAAAAAGTTACGTCACGATCAAAATTGACAGATTATTGAAATGAACACTTTTCCATGCAATTTCCTCAATTTATCCCTTTATTTGAGTCGCTGCACATAGTATTTTTACAATATTTTTTTTTTACCTTTTTATTCGACGTTCGAGACGCACTGTCCTTTATAAAGGGCTTATTAATATTTGGCGGGGCTAGGGTTCCAGGTCTACTGCGCTTGAGTAATTTGTTCCTTCCATTAATCTTCACTCTCAAACTCAACTCAACAGCGTCCAGGAGGGGATTTTGGGGTCGCTAATTGGATACATTGTGTGGAAATGTTTAAATCCTGCACTGCTACTCGCAAATATTGATATTTCTTTTCAAATAGATGATTCTATACGATAAAAAAAGCATGATTTCTTCCATATCTTAACTCTTTAAAAGAAACTATTTTTCCTAAAAAAAAACAAATGAAACAAGTACCTATCCTTTTTAAATTTAGAACGAGTTTTGAAAATAGAATCGATGACGTAATGTTCAACGGCTACAGAAGCTCCGAAACCGTTTCAGTTTTAAATTTGTAATGCGCATTTCGTTTGAATTTATTTGAATTAAGAATACGAGTAGGTAGAATGCATTTGAAAACGCATTACATAACGGTATTCGTATTTTCGCGAGGAATAATAACAATTTTTGGAAGTGAATTGGGTTATATAAATATAAATTAATGTTCGTTTTTACAATAAGCATTCGGAGGTTATTTGAAGGAGTTCTCTTTATTGGATTGGGTCGCTTTGTGTACTTAGGAGTAGGTTACTATTTACAAACACCTGTTTTATGTCAAGTTTACCTACTACTAGTCTAGTTACATGTTTACTTAGGTATGAGTAATGTACCTATACGTATACGAATTAAACACTATACGACAAGTACTACGTACAGTATATGTACTTACATACATTACACCTTTATTAATTACAATCTAAACTGGAAAGCCATTGGATTTGAGACACGGGTTCGAACAACGCCTAAAACTTTAAATTATAATTTTTTCCGCTTCATTATAAATATTTAGGTCTGATATAATATACATAGGTATTAACGGCGCGCGGTGTTACCCGCTCATCCCACGGGAACACTACATTTTTCGGGATAAAAAGGAGCCAATGTGTTAATCTAAGGCTGTCAGCTACCTTCATACCAAAATTTATCAAAATTGGTCCAGCCGTTTGAGCGTGAAAAAGTAACAGACATACATACAAACACACTCACAAATTTTCGCCTTTATAATATTAGTGTAATATATACATGTATAAGGTTAGTAACTGGAGTGCGAGGCTTTGTTTGTAGTCGTGCACTTATAGCAGAGTGGTCGTTCTCATGATTAGGCTGATTCTTTAAGTGGTAAAAGCAACCATTATAAGCCCTGAAGACACCCTTACTGCCTAAAGTTTGGCGGGTGGTGGTTATAATGTGTTGCTATTCCATCAACATATTGGCCGATACACGTCCACTGGACAAAGGCCTCCTCCAAAGTCCTCCACAACGATCGATCTGGCGCCGCCCTCATCCAATTTCTGGCTGCGATCCTAACCAGGTCATCGGTCCACCTTGTGGAGGGCTTCCCAGGCTGCTTCTTCTGGTTCGCGGTCGAAAATGGGCCTCATAAGGGCTCAAAGTTACTCAAAGGGCAATGGAGCGAGCTATGCTCGGAGTTTAGGCTGGAGATATAGCACAGCTCAGACAATCGCCAAACTTAAGTGGCAGTGGGCGGGGCACATTAATCGTAGAACCAATGGCCGTTGGGGCAGAAAGGTTCTTGCTTTTCTATGATATCATTAAAAGATGCATTTGCCTCGGGTGACCATCAGCATTTTATATTTAACACTTTATAGTTATATATGATGAATTCTTGGTGGTATCAATGATGTTTCACTACGTACTGAATTAGTATGTATGTAGTATATTAAAAATATACATTCTTGCGAAAATACGAATCGTTCATTTGACATAATAGTCGGTTTGTTAACGTTCCAAATATGTTTGTGTTTGTTTTCCTCTACACGGGTTATTTGGAACCACAAAAACTGACTTTGTTCACGAGTGCAGTAGGTAATGTATTATTATTGCACTTCCTATAAGTACGGTGTGTATGTAGCTAGCTATGTAAGTAGCTGATAAACGATCGCAAAAATTTCCTCAACTCAGTTGACCTAATCGCAAAAATATCGATTGAACATCTAATCGATTGACCTAATGATCTAACGCCTTCAGACAATGAGGATTATCCATTGTGTTCCTGAACGCAGCATTTTTCATATAAACAAACGTTAATAAACAGATTAAACAATATTAAACGTATTGAGTTGCATAGGTTGTTGACGCATCCGACTCAGTTTAAGGCAATGTGAATGTCATCTAGCCACACTACTCAGTGCGGTGACGGCTGGCCACGCGTGCACTCCCGTCCGGTCGAAAACCCCAAATTAGAAATAGAAAAACGTATAAACTTCGATTTCCACGCGATGCACGAGCAACAGAGACAGCTATAGTTCTCGCAACGCCAGCGAAATATAATAATGAAAAGCATTCAGTAATTTCGTTGTGTTTACGCGCGTTGAGCGTTCAGTTGACAGCGTTCGCGCCGCCCTATTTTAGACCTGTCAAATTCAAGAATGAGTGCCAGGACGTTTTTTAAGACCGGCGGTGGAAAATTGAGCTAGCGGCGTTTTTTCCAAACCTAACCTAACAGCAATTCAGTTGTGCGCGAGCGTTACTTGCGTCGTGTTCCCGCGCGAATGGACACCGAAAGAAACCGAACGCGAAATTCAAATTTCGAATGCCCTATTCGAAGTCCAATTCGAATTTCAAAAAGTGTTGCTCAATATTGTGATTTAGACTAGTGCCTTACGAACCCATGTGATGTCAAAGTGCAAATATAACTAGGTTATAGTGTTAGTGAGTCTCCTTGGACTGTGTGCATATGGAAAGTCAGCGAGCGACATCAGGTGAGTCTTTTATAAAAATTCGCAGAGTAAAACAACGCCAATCTTAATCTATGTATGAACTTGATTGCATACCGGTCTGAAGTTAGCTGCACGTGGTTGCATTCCCGTTTTGCGCTTTCAATATCACTTAAGTGCAACGCTAACTTCACTCGCTATGCTACTCCGGGCAAGTTATTCTCGACTTTATTTACGTTGGTGGCGTTTTAGGGTTGGTTTTCTTTTATATATGTATTAATGAACTTGGTGTAATTTGGTTTTAGCGTCATTTGGTCACATGCGTGTTTTTGCCGCGCCGTGCCACTTGGTCCAATGGCCTTCGCGATAGTGCAGTTCTATGAGAACTAACCTAGAATCTAGGTACTTGGTGTTGATTATTATTAGATCGGTTAAACCGTTTTTGCCAGTTAACGGTTTAATAAGATTTTTATGAAGTTCTTACCGTTATCTGAAACTATTAAATTTCAAAACACACGTTTTTATTTATCAGTCTGCGACTGAGGCAAATAAATATCGGACAATCGGTCACAAATCGTCCCGGTTTCGAATTCAGCTTAAGTAAACTTGTATGAAAGGTAATAAACGACGATGTCTCTCTCTTCTATCGGTTCTTCCTTACTGAGGATCGTGATCTCTGGCTGGTTGTGTCTTGATGATCTGTCTCCATCGGTCCCGGTCCATCGTTCCTCACCGCCTGGTGGAACTTGCTGAGGAGGTTGCTCCTTTGACTTATTCAGACGATCTGTTAACGACGATACTTATATATAGGTAAATTTAGATTTAAATACATAGGAAACATCTATAGTATAGATGTATAGATATGTATAGATTCTATACAATAGCAGAAATGCAAGTTCATCATAAATATTTGCCCTTGCCGGGTATGGAACCCAGGACGCCGACTTCATAGGCAGTTCCACTGCCAAGGAGTCAACTAAGTTGTCAAAAAATTATTTTGACAATAAGATGAACTTAACACCTACATATTATTTTATTATTTGTCTTTGCCGTTTCGTTACTACAAGAACTATGGTACCTACAAGGTATCCTCTTCTTTTATAAAAAAAACACTTCATAGAATAGAATGCTTCATTTCATACAATACAATACAATACAATACAATACAATACAATACAATACAATACAACAATACTTTATTGCACACCAAAAAAAGTTTACAAAAGGAAACAAGATAAATACAATTTATAAATAACAATTTTCATTTCATAGAAAAAAAAATCCTCAGAAGTCATACATTTTTCAGAAATCTTGTATATGTCAACGTAAAGATTAGGTTAGGTTAGGTTTGTGTTAAAACATTCCAAAATATTTTGTGGTTTCAGAAAAAAAAATGCTTTAGATGAAAATAAATTTCTATGAAATGAAAATTCGATGAAATGTTAGTCTATAAAACAAGGGTAAACAGTAAAAGGGTACAGAAAAGTAATGAACAGTGAATACATTTTTTACCTTACGCCTCCTATGTAAATGTAACGGAATGGCCAAGCCACATATTTTGACTAAGGTGTAGAGTTTGTGAAATTAGGACTTGTAGAGTTAGGGCATGTAGTCAGAAGCTTGGATCTACATGAGATCTGATAACCTTTTGACAGTGTCAAGTCACATGGTCTCGTCTTGGCGTCATTTTACATGAAAATGTGTTTGGTGGCATAATTATAATACTTGAAGAATTTCGATATGTGCCAAGTGCGCTTGTCTCGCAATCACACTTGGCCCGACTAACCTCATATATATTGGGTACTAGCTTTTGCCCGTGACTACGTCCGCGTGGAACTTGGAAGTATGGAAGCAACCTCGTACAACACGATAGATATCCACCTAACCTTAATTAATAAAAGGGATTATTAAAAGCGCCTAAGCAAATGTAAGAGCAATTGTGCTTTTGGTCTAATCATTACATTTCCTACAGGGTCATCAATGTCATCATGAATTACTTACTCACTTTTCAATCTTTTTAGGGATAATTTCCAGGATGAAAACTACCTATCCTATGTCCTTCCTCGGATCTTAAATCCACTTGGTTAGAATCCAATTTTTGATTAGGCTGGCGTTAGACTGATCGTTGTGGAGAACTTTGCGGGAGGCCTTTGACCAGCTGCGGACGTCTATTGGCTGATATAATGAATGAGAGAGAGAGAATAAATAAATAAATATTAAGGGACAATCATACACAAATCGACCTAGTCCCAAACTAAGCAAAGCTTGTACTATGGGTACTAGACGACGATATACATAATATATAAATACATATATAGATAACATCCATGACCCAAGAACAAATATTTGCCCCGGCCGGGATTCGAACCCGGGACCGCCGACTTACTTTGAATACTTAGAACACGCAGTTACAAAAAGACAATGAGAAAAATACGTCTACGATTGTATTCCGTTGGTTCCCATTGACATGTAAGTAGTAGTGCACGCAAGATCAAGTACCTACATACAACGGTAAACAATAGGCAGTCTTATCGCTGAAGAGCCATCTCGTACAGACTTTTATGTAGCGAAAAATTAACACATCAAAAATATTGGATGTTTCGAGATCGAGTCATAATTAACTTATATTGTATATACTAAAAGGAAATTTATTCAATAATACATTAAAATAACAAAATGTCACTAAACTAGTAACTAAACCTAATATGATATGACGAGTTCTTGAGTGGCGCCTAAGTACCGAAAAGTGCAGCGAAAGGGCTCCCATAATGTTACTCGATGATCTAGTTAAGGTAGTTGGAAATCCATGTACAGTGGAATTTCAGCGGGAGCACGTTCATGAATTCGTAGCATCATCATCATTATCATTGTATTTATACTCGGCCAAAAAACGTCAATTGATGATGTTGTATAGGGTCGCCCGGCCAGTGACAGGCTGGTTGCCTATCGCTTGATTGCGTTCATTCAGCTCTGTTCCCAGTTGGAGCCAACGGTTACTGTTCCGGCGGCGTTCCTCCCTCCCACCTCCTCAAATCTTCTAGTTCTCTAGCAGAAAGAAAGACGTCCACTGATGATGTTGTGTGGGGACCCGACCGGATTCAGGCGAGCTGTCGATCGCTTGATAGCGTTCATTCAGCTCCTGTTCCCAGTTGAAGCCAACTGTTACTATTCCGGCGTGTTCTCCTGCAGAAAGAAAGACGTCCACTGATGATGTTGTGTGGGGACCCGGCGGAGTCAAGCGGGTTGCTAATCGCTTGATTGCGTTCATTCAGCCCCTGTTCCCAGTTGAAGCCAACTGTCACTATTCCGGCGTGTTCTCCTGCAGAAAGAAAGACGTCCACTGATGATGTTGTGTGGGGACCTGGCGGAGTCAGGCGAGCTGCTGATCGCTTGATTGCGTTCATTCAGCCCCTGTTCCCAGTTGAAGCCAACTGTCACTATTCCGGCGTGTTCTCCTGCAGAAAGAAAGACGTCCACTGATGATGTTGTGTGGGGACCTGGCGGAGTCAGGCGAGCTGCTGATCGCTTGATTGCGTTCATTCAGCCCCTGTTCCCAGTTGAAGCCAACTGTCACTATTCCGGCGTGTTCTCCTGCAGAAAGAAAGACGTCCACTGATGATGTTGTGTGGGGACCTGGCGGAGTCAGGCGAGCTGCTGATCGCTTGATTGCGTCCATTCAGCCCCTGTTCCCAGTTGAAGCCAACTGTCACTATTCCGGCGTGTTCTCCTGCAGAAAGAAAGACGTCCACTGATGATGTTGTGTGAGGACCCAACCGGAGTCAGGCGAGCTGTCGATCGCTTGATTGCGTTCATTCAGCCCCTGTTCCCAGTTGAAGCCAACTGTCACTATTCCGGCGTGTTCTCCTGCAGAAAGGAAGACGTCCATTGATGATGTTGCATGTGTGAGGACCCAACCGGAGTCAGGCGGGCTGCTGATCGCTTGATTGCGTCCATTCAGCCCCTGTTCCCAGTTGAAGCCAATTGTCACTGTTCCGGCGTGTTCTCCTGCAGAAAGAAAGACGTCCATTGATGATGTTGTGTGAGAACCCAACCGGAGTCAGGCGGGCTGCTGATCGCTTGATTGCGTCCATTAAGCCCCTGTTCCCAGTTGAAGCCAACTGTCACTGTTCCGGCGTGTTCTCCTGCAGAAAGAAAGACGTCCATTGATGATGTTGTGTGAGGACCCAACCGGAGTCAGGCGGGCTGCTGATCGCTTGATTGCGTCCATTCAGCCCCTGTTCCCAGTTGAAGCCAACTGTCACTGTTCCGGCGTGTTCTCCTGCAGAAAGAAAAACGTCCATTGATGATGTTGCGTAGGGATGCCTAATTGGTGACAGGCGGGCTGTCGATCGCCTGGTTGCGTTCATTCAGCCCTGCAGGGCTAGCATATCTTGCCGCGACATCGCTTGTCGCGCGACTCAGCGTCACCTGTCTTGCTCGCACGGTGCTGAAAGGAAAGTGACAGATATTATTTGTTAACTACAAAAAGTCACGTGTCACAGCTTTGGTTACTGTTCAGGCGGCGCTCCCATACAGCCCTCCTCATATCTTCTTGTTCTCCTGCAGAAAGAACTGCTGAACATAGGCCTCGTCTAAAGACTGCCGTTACGTAGCAGACTAGTGACTTTTGGTACAGGATCGGCCTTTGTGGAAAACCTTGGCCTCCAGCTGTGAATGTCTTTTGGTCGACATGATACAATAATATAGTTGCCGGCAAACTTTTTGAACAAAAATGGCGGATCTGCGCATGTATACGTTTGTACGTAAATCGGGTACTGCGCAGTCAAGGTTATGCTCAAGAAGTTTGTCGGCAGCTGTACTTTATTGTACATTAACAAACAGTTAAACTTAAATATATTTGACGACGCGGTTGGCGCAGTGGTGGTGCAGCTGCCTAGTGCCTACTGAGGCAGCGGTCCTGGGTTCGAACCTGGTAAGAACATAATTATATTTGTGTGATGAACTCAAATATTTGTCTCTTCACCTACTATCCGAGATGTAGATGGACTCTAGGCATATATTTATTTATTTCACATATATAATAATAACACAACAAATTAACAATGACCCAATAAAAACAGACACAGTGGCATTGTACCAAAGACGCTGGCAGCATTACCTCGCTGTATTGCTATTATATTAATATGAAAATACGACTGAATCAAAATTATAATAAGCTTTAAATAACGTTAAACGGAGATGAAGAGTGTCTAAAGTTTAAATAAATTAGGTTTGGGGATGGTCCCCAGTGTACATAAAACAAAGTAAATGTTTCTAACAATTAGTTTTAAGTCTTACTAACAACATATGAGTGTTACTTACTTGAAATAAACATATTATTATTATTTCTCGTCTCAGTCTCGGGGTCATACGTCCCGGTCTTTATTATTATTATTATTATTATTAAAAAGGTCCCCTTCGTAAAGTTTTGGAGGTGTACACTGTCTCCAAACGTCAAACATAAAAATTAAAATACATCCATCGTAATGACAGGTCTTATAATGCCTTTATAATTTTTTCCCTTGAGCCGAAGCGGAATCCCGGGGGCGCCAGTGGTACTGCCTGTCGTGCGACCTGCCGTCATTCAATCCATCCTGAATAAGACCTCAATACGACTTCAAATATGTTGGATCGTGGCTTTTATTCACGACGCAGTCCACATGGAAGTCCGCACGCAGTCCCAATGCGCCCGCGTCGCGCTCTTAAATTACTCCTGTAGCGTGGAGATAATCCAATTAGCGGGTTATACTCCCACACAAAGTTCGACTACAGGTAGTGAGGACTAACCAGCCCTGATACAGTGCAAGTCATGTCTTAAAAAAAAGGATCGTGCTGCCACATAAAAGCCATAAACCGCCAGTTAGCAATAATTCGCTACATTACACGGCAATGTTCATAGAAACGAACAAGGCATTTTAACTACTAAAATTCTCGAAAAATTGGCCAAAAAGGTTTAAAATATTCATAATAGGGGAGCTCACGAGTCCGTCACCAAGCCACATTAGGCATGACAACACGACTGCTTGTTAGTATCGATTGGCGGCCGAATAGCGCGGCTTCAAATATTAAAAACCCGTTTGGACATTTTTGTTTTGGGTCGATACTTTGAGCACTAGCATGGCCGGTCTTTAACGAGGCTTTGAGTTAATTTGCTTAGGAACTTAGTAGGACGATGAAGATTTACGAGAAGATATTCAATCATTGATACAAAGATAAGCACAAAGACAAAATTGAAAAGCAGAAGAGATCGGCATTCGAACCCGGGATCTCTGGATCCTGATAACCTGTCCACCACCCTAATACCAAATAAGCTTTCTGTGTCGATCTTTGCATTGTTTATTTGAAAGGCTTTACACCTTTAGAGACCTTCTGAATACGTTAAACTTCAACGGATATAATAAAGTAAGCTTATTCATCAATATTATTTAAGAGTTTACTCTTGTCGGTGCAGTTCTCCAGCCCGTTCTATTTAACGCCAGTTCTTTCACTTCTCGATACAACGTGACGTCGACCTTTTTCTTTATGTGGTCCAAATAACTAATCCTGGGCCTTTCTCTTCTATATATCCGTCTGTTATCTTCTGGTAGGTGCTTACTACGACAAGCTTAAGGGATATCTGCGAGACAGGCTGTACCTTGTGCAAAAACCAATGTAATATGTAATTATATAAATAAGCGCTTCGTTTAGTCTTACTCATAACTTATAATAAGTTCCTGACAATGTTTGCTCTCAATGTGCAGTGTTTGCAGTATTTTGCTATTTTAAATGTAATATTATTTGGCTAAATAGACATGGGTGAAATACTAAAGTATTACTGATTCAATTTGCATTTATACCAAGATTAGTCTTACTTACCTCCTCCTGTATACTAGGTAGGTATATCGCTTCTTCGGAGATCTCTCCGAGATATCAATTCTATAGAATTTGGGCCCAGGTCTGCCCCGAGGGTTTTGGAGCACGAATAATTTGACGCTTACTGTTGGTCTAGTGTCAAATCGTGACACAAAAATACTGGGGCAGTGAGTTATCACACATTTTTAAGGGGTCCTTGCCCCTAAGGCGCAGATGAGTAGAGTGGACCGCAATTTAACCAATCACACTGTCTACTTAGACGCGATTGCGATCACGAATCACAACACAATAGTTTGTCAAACACGGCCCACCCCGCTCTGGGAAGCTTTGTGACTGTGGAAACGCACACTTAGTTGAGAGAGTCGGCCCTTCGATTCCAGCTTTGTCCATTATGTACTAGCGCTTCTGTGAGCTGTAGACCGCGCGAGTTTTTTATTATGGCAGTTTTTTTTTTCAGCCTTTATATTGAAAATACGCCATTTTGAAAAGAGTCGAATTACTGAATCAACAAATAAAAAACTATATACTTATCGAACCTACTCAAAACATTACATGAGAATCGGTTGAGAAAATGCGAGAACAGCCGGAGAAACGAAAGAGATTTTGGCAAAGCTGAACCAGAGATTTCGCTCGCTTGGTGATGTCACTAATTGTTTTCATGCTGAACATTTTTGCAATAATATTGGTAACAAAAGACAATGGCTGTTGACAGGAAAATCATAGAAAGGTCAGATTTACATTCGATACGGGCGCTATTATAAATGACGCTTTTAACCAAGAAGATAGAAGGTTAACTTGTTTATCTAGTTAGCATTAAACCAGTTTATATTTAGACAAGTAGGAGTTTTTTCTATATCCGAAAAAGTAGATGAACCAAAGGACCAACCAATGTCTATGTGTTAAGTTTTCGAAGATGATGTCGGGGACAGAGCGAAATGGAGAAGCAAAACATGGAAAGCTGAGCCCACCACGTGAGCCCTACTACCAACCACCAACTGAGCCTATAGTTAGTTGGACAAGGTAAGATGGCGTTAGTAGTATAGCATCTGTACTTTTCTATATTCCGATGTGGTATATGCGAGTATTTCATGTTCGAATTTAAGAAGGAAGGTTAAATTTCAATCGTAATTTTTCATCAATTTGAAGGAAACAAATCGTCAAAACCAAAGACGCAAACGAATTAAAACAAATATTAATATATAATAAATATATTAGTTGGGTCTGGGCGACTTCATCCATATCTACATTCCCGTTTCTTCCAATAACCACGTTATTACCCGTCTTTGTTTTTGAATGCTTGTTCTTCTTGATCGCTTCGCGACTAACTGAAACTAACTGACCATCATTTGAGACTTGAGGTTCGAGGTCTTTTACCTTCTGCAATTTTCCCTGTCAGCTTTTTTCCTTGTTCCTGTGTGTGCACACGTTATTGTTTTCTGCATTGTTATCAAATAAGAAAAACGCTATACATTATCTTCTTGTTATTGGATTTATAGTTCAGAATGAACCTGTAGAACTATCTTTCATTTAGCTTTGCCTGTTCCGGTGTCTTTCTGTCGCACTCGAAACTGCAATATTGGTATACCTTACAGGGAGCTGATTTATTTATTTATTATTAAAATATGTAACACAGCACTGTGAACTACAAAACTACATATAGAAAAACTTAAAACTAGTTTGATCTAAGCGACATAACAGCGTGGCTCCATTGCATCGTCTGATCTGGCGTAGGATTCGGCAGATTGCCCCGGAACCGCCTAAACACGACACCCTTCGGCCAGAAGTCTGAACAAGCGATCTGATGATAGGGTCGGAGAAAGGGAGTCATGGGATCTCTGTAGTACGACAATACGACATAAACCCAAGCTGTTGGGGCTCGTTTAAGTCACGTTAAAGTATACAATCAGCAAAACTTACCCCAAAAAGTTTTTTGTTTTGTTAAAACCTTTTTTTTTATCAAAGTGCATTGTGCATCAAGGGAAGTGCGTCCATGCTAGAGCTGTTTCATCATTATCGGGCAGCGATTCGGGCGCCCGTGGCTTATTTTTACTAACTCCGTATAGGGCTTTGTCACGGAACAAACGGTTCCTATGTCTACTTAAACATGGGTTTTAAAATAAATTCATTTAGCCTGTGTCTTTGTTACTGGATTTTAATGTTTTCAGAAATATTTGAAACAGAATTTTAACCATAGTTCGCGGAGTTGGAAAGTCATAACTGTTTTGGTTCGCCGTAGTCGGGTAAAATGTACCTATTAGGTATACACACTAGGTTTCCTACTATACCTACTCAGGTATAGTACGAAACTTGGGGATCAGCGTAACGCGGCCGCTGCAGGACACCATCGCATGTGCATACTTTTGGCCGAAGGGTGTCGTGTTTCGGCGGTTCCGGGGCAATCTGCCTAATCCTACGCCGGCGCAACGCAGTTATATCGCCTAAATCAAACTAGTTTTAAGTTTTTCAGAATATTGTTGTGTCTCGATCATCATGTCGAAACGTCTTGTTAGATTAAAAAAAATATATTCACTCGGTAATGGTTGTAAGATACCTTTATTTAAAAAAAAATGCTCTTATACAACGTGTCCTCGGCTTCTGGACAAAGACCTAAATCCCGAGAACTGAGGCAAATCAATAATAAATAGTAACATAGTGTATCAGTTATTTACCATCAATAACGCTGAGATTAAAGTGACACTAATGACATGACAAATGAACTACAATGTACATATTTACATACCTATAAGTACATGCTGTTCTGAAGTATTAATAAATCGTAAATCGGTTATTTATCCGTAAATACTGTACCGTTTGGCATGGGATTTTGTATATCGGTTAGAAATACCCTAATCATTACGTACCTTTCATTTTTGTCCAGAGGCCAGGGACATGTTGTATAAAGTGGATAGGGTCCTGAAAATGTATATGCTGACGGATAAAGTGACGTCACACGAAAAATATTTATGGAAAATATGTATCTAAATCTCATTGAAATAACAACAAAAAGAAGGCTAAATAAAAAAAAAACTGTATATTTTGGACATCCGGCCTTTAAAATCGGACTCCTTTCCTTTCTGTGTAAATGTGACTCATTTATCATTGAAATACATACCTATGTGGTTTGGTTATAACACATTTTAAAGCTAAATTTGGGTATTTTCATAATGTTTCCTCAGTTGTCGCATGTTCCACAAAAATAACAATAAAAGCAATTGTGAAATTTTACTAAAGCTAAAATCTAAATCTTACTTAGGTACCTACCAGAAGGTGCGTCGCCCAAGTAACCCCTCTCTTTTCTAGGATTTAATTTTAACAATCCAGGATGTTCTTGTAGCCCTTGTAGGTACCAAAAATTTGTTGAAATTTGGAATAGAGATGGCGCCGTAATTAAAACTCATAGGAAATAAATGAAGATATGCATCGCGCTGTTAAGAGTTTTCCAGAAACCATGACCCCCTTGCCTATAAAAATCTATTTAGGTATTAATAAAAAAGAATAATATAGAAATACTTTAATACATTTAAAAACTTTCACATTAATAATATTCGTAAGACCGTCGTTCCCCTTCTAACTAAACATAACCATAGACAAACTAGCCCCAAGCCATGAAATTAAGTTTCTCGAGTCATCATATCCAAGATGGCTGCCGTTTTTTGTGTACGCCCGCCGCGTTAGAACCAGTTCTATAGTTAACGGTCATTAGGTCTGGTTGGTCATTTTTGAATTTCGAAGAACGAACGAGAAATTGTTTACGCGGGCGTTGAAAATTGAACCTTCTAGTGCAACTTTTTTATTTTTTTATTTTTTATATTATACGGGCCATAATTATTGAGACCATGCCAGATATATATTTTTTTAATTGATATTTTATTGAACTTTAGAGTAGCTTTTAGGTTATAAGTGAATTAGTATGAATGAGAAACTAGGATTTTTATACACGGTGGGATGGAAACTGGTTTTAGTTTAATGGTTTGTAATCATTTTAATGACTGAAGATATTTGAGGAGATTATTAGGAATTTTATGGATAAATTGGATTTTTATCTGTAGTATCATGGTTTTATTCTTGTCAACACTAACGGCTTGCATATACCCTGCCAATGCACCTAGGGCTAAATGTTAGTGGCTGGAATATGGATATGTCTACCTACTTCAGCTGCATGCTCCATTTGAAGTAATCGTTATGATTATTAAATTTTCTAAGATATATCGTTGGGGTGCAAGTGACAGCCTTCTCTAAATGTCAATTAATTTATCCCATTAGATGACCGTTATGTGGCTATGATAAAGCTGAGATGTTCCAAAATTGTGGATTATGCAATATTTTGTTGAATTAGGGAACTAGAAAGGCGAAATTTTGTGTAGCGGTGCTCTTTCAGTTGACTAAGAATACTTAGGGAGGTTATCGAAATTTAAGGACCATTAGACCAACGTTACTTCACCTTTTGAAAGGCCTTTCTTCTATTTTCTACTCGACCCTACTGGTCTTTTCGGAATTTATATATAGGTACTATAGGATAGTGATTTTTGTTTTTGGGGAAAGAAGGCCACAGACTAAATAATGAGCAATAAGTAATTCGGTTTTCCTTCCTGTTAATGAATATATTTTTTTAATGTCGATGACGACGGACGTCCTGATTTTTGTACCTACTGAATTTAGGTTATATTTTTGTATATAGTAAAAAATATGCCTAATGGTCCCGTGCAGAATTCAAATATCCTTCTATATTACAGTTTATTTACAGTTACTTTTTGTTGTCAATTAGTGACAAACAAGCACCCATCTCTTAGGAAACAATTCCTGGAACTATATAAACAAAATACATTGTTTTATTTAATACAAAAATCATTTTTGACAGGCATATTCAATTTAATTAAATTGCTTTATTTCAGCAGGGCTATGTATACTTGTCGCGACTTCGCTTGTCGCGCGACTTAGCATCACCCGTCACGCTCGCACGGCATTGAAAGAAAAGTGACTGGTAGTATTTGTCGCGCGGCAAAGAGTCGCGTGTCACAGGTATGCTTGACGTACAGATTTAAATCCATATTATTTGTTATTAAAAATAACTTAAAAACCTAGTGTTAGTATTATTGGACAAAAATAAGTAAATAACACAACGTGGACTTGGATTCATCTCTCGTAGAGTCCCATAAATGTTCATTGTGGCGTTTATTAAGATAAGATATCGCACTAGTATTATAAAGGCGAAAGTTTGTAAATGTGCTTGTATGTTTGTTACTTCTTCACGCTCAAACGACTGGAGCTGGATCAATTTTGATAAATTTTGGTATTAATGTAGCGGACACCCTGTATTAATACATAAGCTACTTTTTATCCCGAAAAAATGTAGCGTTCCCGTGGGATGAGCAAGTAACACCACGCGGCGCATAATCATATCTTAATAAACGCCACAATGAACATTTATGAAAATATCTATTTAGTATTAGAAAATTCTAAAATTATCAATTCAAATTAGTACTAGTCAAACGAGTTTCAGTAGCCACACTGCACGCAAGGTGCACCCAGTGATACTACTGCAAACTAAAATGCCATAAGTGCATTTATGATTGAGCAAACATACTATCTTTTAGTTCCAAGGATACGATAGGCCGCGTCTAGTAACCATTTCAACTTGACCCTCAAACCTCATCCGGTAAGGTCATTGATAGCCCCAATAAAGGATAGTTACAGCTCATTCTAAACTGGCCGGCGAACTTTAACGGACACTGCCGAAGCAGCCCGAAGATATCTAATATGGCGTCACAATTTTGAGGTTAAGGTTTGAGTTTGACATTTCCAACCGAACTGCATTTAAACGAGCTCTTATTCCGTAGCGAATACAGTTTAAATACGATTGTTTTTGCATCGATAACGGTTTTAAATGCTAGAGTAGGTTGTCATTCTTACGATGTAATAGAAGGTCTTGATCTTTACATTGAATTTGCGATGTTTTGTAGTTGAGTCGATTCTCACGGATGCGATTATTTGTAATGAGTGGCTAGTACGTAGTTTGAATGTATTTTTCTTGGGTTGACGCACCGCTTGAAATCTGGTGTACACGGCGTTTCATATTAATTAGCTGTTTGTAACAATGGTCTCTGGTTCAATGACTACCTGTTTTCTATAGTTTTCAACATGTTCTACGTAGATTAAGAAGGAATTGTGGTATAAGGCCAGGAATTTAACTGTTTGATTGTTTACTACGAAATAAAAATTACGACCTTTTTGAAAAAAAAAACGTTTCACATAGCGGTCGTTACTCGTATAATGTAAAAAGCCTTTCAAATAAACAATACACAAAACGTAAGGATAAACTCGAGGTCTACTGATGTTGGGGTGGTGGAGTGGTTGATACGTTGGACAGGTAATACTGAGGTACCGGGTTCGATTCCCGGTCTCTTCCGCCAGGTTACGCACGTCAAATGAAAAGTTTGGTGTTTCCACATTAAAAAATAATGAAATACATACATGTTTCATAAATTTCATTTTGACAATCTTGAAGACAATAACTATGCTTACTTAAGCTTTGTGTTAGTCAGCGTGTTGTCCAAAATGCATATTTATGCATATATTACGAGGGTTGTTTGATAAACACCCGTGTTTAGAAAAAAACAACAAAGGTTTGTATACGTGTATATTTATTTTTCTACATAGTCACCTTCCAACTCTATACACTTGTTCCAACGGTGTTCTAGCTTTAATAAGTCGTCTAAAAAATATGATTTCGGAAAGTCGTGAAAATAGGCCTCCGTGGCGGCAATGACCTCTTCATTGGACGAAAATTTCTTTCCACCGAGCCATTTTTGTAAATTTGGGAATAGGAAGACGTCACAGGGAGGCAGGTCTGGGGAATAGGGCGGATGAGGCAGCAATTCATAATGTAATTGCTTTAATTTGGAGTCTGCGATTCTTGAGGAGTGAGCTGGTGCATTATCATGATGAAAGAGAACTTTTTTCTTATTTAGATGTGGTCTCTTTTTTTTCAAAATGGTATCAAATTCTTGCAATAAATTAGCGTAATATTGCCCGGTTATCGTTCTTCCTTTTTGTAAATAATCAGTATGGATGATTCCCTGCGAGTCCCAAAAAACAGTCGCCATGACCTTTCCGGCCGATGGAACGGTCTTCGCCTTCTTTGGAGCTGATTCCCCCGGCAAAATCCACTGTTTAGACTGTTCTTTACTTTTTGGGGTATAGTGGTGTATCCACGTTCCATCAACAGTTACTAAACGCCGAAGGAACTCACCCGGACTACTTTCGTACTTATCTAAACAGTACCTTGAAATTTGCTTCCGGGTGAGCTTTTGTTCCTCGGTGAGCAAACGCGGCACCCACCTCGCCGAAACCTTCTTCATGCCTAATTTGTGTTCTAAAATGTGCTGCACGCGTTCAATCGAATTATTTACAATGTCGACAATTTCTCTAAGTTTTATTCGGCGATCGCTTAATACAATATTCTCAATTTTTTTTACCATATCACCTGTGGTCTCCTCAACAGGACGTCCTGGGCGATCTTCATCAAAGATGGACGTTCTGCCTCGTTTAAATTCATTGTACCAATATCTAATGGTTGTCATAGAAGGAGTATGATCATTGTAAACAGCTTGCATGCGTACTTTTGTTTCATCACAAGAATTTCCTTCCAAAAACAGAAAACTAATTACAGAACGATACTGCTCTTTCTCCATT
The DNA here is from genome assembly GCA_947623375.1 of Apotomis capreana. Classification (NCBI taxonomy): domain Eukaryota; kingdom Metazoa; phylum Arthropoda; class Insecta; order Lepidoptera; family Tortricidae; genus Apotomis; species Apotomis capreana. The sequence continues at coordinate 4,196,406 of OX392519.1, forward strand.
ATTGCAATAACAACGCGAACTCCGTCGTAAAAAGCCGTTAAAAGAAAAAAACACAAAAGAACGCTATACGTATTTTTTTTTTAATTTTCTAGTCCATAAAGGATGCCTCGAAAGTTTGAATACATAATTTCAGCCAGTAACAAGAATAACTTTTTAAAACGTGTATTTATCAAACAACCCTCGTATATGCATATTATGCATAGTTGGTTGCAGGAGTGCTAGCGACGAGACGACGGTCATCACAACGACGTCATTTTCAAAAAATAATTTGCTTATATATGTATATATTTATATTTAGATGTCAGTTACGAAAATGGCTGCGGAAATAACATTTATCGCTTTATTAATCAAAGTATCAAAACTATCAAAAGTGCAAACAATTCTGGCGTCCCTAATATCAAAAAAGTAATCATTTGAATTTTGAATGTTATACAGAGTAGAACAACTGCGTTCTATTTTTAAAAATGCATCGGTCACGTTCGGACAACGCGAATTGAAACGTATTATAAAACAATGCGCGCTTATCACCTGCCGATTATGTTGGCAACACGACGCGGGGCACCTAAAATGTCGCTTTTCAGGCACGAGCGAATTTCGTGATTACTAACAAAACAGTTTGAAAACGACCACGAAGTGTACGTTACAAACTCTAGGCGCCGCTGTAGTCGCACATTTTGCGCATTTAAAAAATATAGGTACAAATGGTGGACTTAATGCCATGAGGCATTCTCCAGTCAACGCACGCCTGTTTGCTATATATATTAGAATAGAATAGAATAGAATAATTTATTTGTAATAAACTTACATTGTCAAACATTCAATTACATGTTCAGTCTTAAGAAATAAAAAGTTAATAATAGTAAAGTGTCGATAGAAATAAAATAGATTTAAAATTGTACACAAAGAAACCAATGCCGCAGTTATCAAATTAAAATTAACCTGTCAATTATAAGTATAATATATGTACACCAAAAGGACTCGACACATTCACTCATCAAGGAACTCCTTGACAGAGTAATACGCCTTTTGAATACAAAAAGTTTTAAGTTTCGTGATGAAATACGTTCTGTAGGTGAAGCTCTTATTATTTCAGGTATTTTGTTAAATATACGTGCACCCATGACTGCCAGGGACTTGCCTATTGTAGCTAATATACATGTTTGGGACACTGACTGCTGCGGGCCGATGATGGTCCCGTTTGTCACAATAAGTATCCGTCACCGTCACTTTCATATTTACATAATTGTTAAAAAGTGACAGGTGTTTTGTAATTTTGGGCGTAACAGCCGCAGCAGCCGTTGACGACGCGGTTGGCGGCGTGGTAGTACTCAGGGAGAGATGTGCATCTGCCTATTGAGCCGTTCCTGGGTTCTAATCCCCGCCTGGGCAAGTATTTGCGTGATAAGCGCAAAGATTTACCCCCGTATCTTGGATATTTTCTACGTATTTCAGTATCATATATTTATGTATATATACATAAACACCCCTTGAAATTTAAGACTGTTGATTATTTTAAGACGTTCTGTTATTTGTTTATTTATTTATTTACGCGAGGTTCCGTTTGTCTGTCATACTTATTTTTTTATTCTTTACATTAGCACTAATACCTAGATACACCTTACATGCTAATTCTTAATTAATACACATCATAATTATTACATTTGGATCATACTGATAATTCAAGTATGAAATCGAGTTTCCTTCGATTATAACACAAGTCTAACTAGTTATGGCTCTCGATGTCGGTGAGATTTGTGGGATCTGGAGAAATCGTTGGTTTATTAGCTGGCCAATAATAATATGAATATTGTTGATTTAGAAATGAGAAAATAAATGTACGAAAATGTCTGGTAAGCTGACTTTTACCCATTACTCAGAAATTGCCTTGTGTCAAAAGTCATAACAGTGTTAAAAGGCCTTACTCCTTTTAAAAATGTTTTTTTTTCATATTGTGACAAATATATTGATAATTTCAACCAACTTTTTGAAGTGAATAATACTTTCATTTGAAAAGGAATAGGTAAGGTCTCTAAATAACAAATTGAATGCAAAGTTTTTTGTCCGTTGTCTGCGAACTCTGTGGTTAGCCTGTATTTTTTATACCTCCATTGTACTTGTTATTTTTATCTGATCATAGTGCTTCAGCATTATCTATTCTGTGCTTCAGCATGAAATATTTATTAGTCAAAAGCAAAACCCATACCTAATTTATTTATTTAAACTACAAATGGCGGAGTTAATGACATGAGGCATTCTCTACCAGTCAACCACAGTGCCAAACAGAGACATTATTGGTGCGGGATGGTAAGTTCTATCTATCTGTTAACTAAATTCTTAAAAAATATGCCGTTAATAAGTTTTGCAATATTTTTGGTAGGTAGGTTTTCTGCCCATTAACAACATCTAACAAACTATCACAACTCCAAACCTATTTCGAGGAATAAAAGTTCCTAAATGGCAAGCAACTAATTAGACTTGTTTTTCGATGCGATTTGAACCTATTTTCAATATAGAAAAAAATATTAGCAAACCAAATTTTTCGTTTATTTCCAAAAAAAAACGATAAACCCAAATATCGGCCGGCAGCGCCATTTTAACGGCACCGTATTTGTGTTCTCAATTTAAAATCCGTTCGGGGAACACGAAAAGATAACAAAAATTTCCGCGCCAATTCCGGAGAAGGACACCCGACCTGTTGTTTGAATTCAGAACGCTTTCGGCGAACGCAAACTTACATTTACAGTTTCCCAAATGACACTATTGATGTGTCTCTTGAATAGTCCCTTGTTTTAGTCGTAGTTTTAGTTTTCTGACGGCAAATGTAAAGTTGCCGCTTTGAAATAGAGATGTTTGGAAAGTAAAGTTGACAGTAATGCAACAGATTTGGAACTTGTCTGTTTGTCGACTAGCATCGACGCATGGCGTCACAATGGTTTGGCCATGGCATGCATACAATGAGGTTAATAATAATTACATGTAAGTCTTCCTTACTGTGGCTGCGAGAGACAAAACTCTTTGTCTTCCTTACGTGTCCAACGAAAAGTACGAAAAGTGGGTGAAATCTGTTTTACTTTGAGTTAGGTTAGTTAAGGTAAAATGCGTCTTCACGTCCATTTACGAATTCATTCATAAAAGGGCCATGCATTTGTGCAGCCACTAACAACGTAGATACAAAATACAACGTAGATGGGGTAGGTACTTTAGCTATTAATTATTGTATTATACGTGGCGTACCATCCATAGAACCAGATTCCCATTGGCTTGCATATTTCAGAGATTTTGAGCAATCTTAAAGTCAAAGTCAAAGTCAAAATATTTTTTATTCAAGTAGGCCTAGCTGCAAGCACTTTCGAATCGTCAGTTACAGAGAGCAGAGCAATTTATTGATAGACTTATAACTAAAAATAAAATAAAAAACATAAAAAACAACATTATAGAAATAAAAGAAAAATCCTAAAAAGGATCGTCAACACATAAAAAAATATATATAAGTAAATAAAAAATTAGAGGCTAGAATATTTCTAGAATAGAATTCTAAATGTCAAAATTATAATATAAGAAGCAGAAGTACCTAAATCCGCTTCCAGCTCCAGTTTATTCAGGGATTTCTTTTAATCACGCTATTGGCACCTACCTATTATAAAGTGCCCGTGAACTTTGTCCGCGTGGATAACAAATTCATAACCCTATTTTTTGCTTCTTCAAAACAACAGGGTAAAAAGTATCCGTGGATGCCGTGCTACTGTACCCAAAATAATTGAAATCGCAAAACTCTTGCGCGTATACGTCTATACCTCACAGGTATAATTACCTTGTGCACAAAAGGGCTCTCTTCCGCATTCTACGTGAATTTCCTCGAAATTCAGCATAATTACAGATAGTGCAATTTCGCGCCCGAGCTTGAGTGTGTAGCCCAAAAAGGCGCAGAAAACTGAAAAAGGGGATTTAACTCGCAATTTTTTCTGCGAAACGGACATTTTAGGCTGGACTATATTTAAAGTGAAATGAACTTTCACTGGATTTATTTATTTCACTGCACTAAATCAAAGTCAATTCTTACTTTGTTTGTGTATCTGTCTGTGGCATTATTGCTCCCAAACCGATGAACAAATTTGAGTGCAGTTTTTTAAATCGAAAGACTTGTCCGTGGAGATGGTTCTTAGCTATGTTTTCTGGAAATAACACTCGTATTTTCCAAGATATTCAGCTTTAATTGGAACAAGTGACAAGATCTCAGTCAATATTGCTAAGAATTTCTAATTTTGTAGGTATGTACTGAGTTTTAGTGGCATTTTCGGCGGCTTGTTTCGTGGTTGTTTCCCTACAAAATCATTGGCTGTTATAGTGTTAAGGCCTTTTCACACTGGCGATTTGCCAGCGAGTTCTATACAAATAAGCGTCAAGGCGAACTCGCTGTGTGATCGCCTTCATACAGGATTCCTTCGCAAATCGCAAGTGTGATAAGGTCCTTAAAATACATGCAGCTCGAATGCAACAAAAATTCCGGTAGGCACCTATCGCTGAATCATAGACACAACAACGGTAAGCGAGACGCAGGAAGTAACGACAGCAGCGCAACGACAAAATAGTTATTATTATTTATTATTTTTATCCTGTAGTGTCCCACTGCTGGGCTAAGGCCGCTCTTTCGTTCTTCCAGTCGTCTCTAGCCAGCAACATTCTAATCTTTACGGAATGTGTCTAGGTCCCGCTATCTCCGCCATGGTCTGAGACGCCGTATTCTATTAGGTGGGATCTAGTCCGTGGTATTCTTAGCCCACAGTTCGAAAATAGCTAACACAGATAAATTAATTCGCTCGTTTGAGTACCGTAACCTCACTCGTTGTCAATGTTTGATCGTATGTCTGACTGATTTGACAAAGAAATCAAAACCTGATTCCTGTTACAACTAGCAATCATACAAATGCATATTTGTTACTCTTCACGCTCAAACGGCTGGATCAATTTTGATAAAATTTGGTATGGATGTAGCTGAAATCCCACGGGAACACTATCTATGTAATATTTTCTTCAGTTTCCAGGGGGATTAATACATAGTGTATCCGTGGGATGAGCGAGTAACAATGAGGGGCGCAGCTAGTTTAACAAAGTAAATATGGTAGATACATACCTAGGTATAACCTGACACGACACTTGTCAGGTTATACACGACACTTGTCTGGCCCAGGGATAATGGAGCTACAAACAACTTTCATATGTCATATATTAGACGTCACTTCTATAAAAAAAAATGACTTTCATCCCTGTGAATAGTTGTGGCTTTATTGTGCAAACATTACTTGAAATTTTATTTTAGTTATTATTATTATTGATCCGTTTATGGCGACTTGAAGCTCGTGCCAATATCAGTTTTTTTTTTTATAACCAATGCACGAATTCCGTGTTAAATAAGACTTATCAAAAAAAAAACATGAGATGAAATGAACATGAACAAAAATGGCCGATGAATCCTTTATTTTAGTTTCCTCATTGTTACATCAGTGACATTAACTGACTCTCCATGTCAGTTACCAAAAATGTTTCATTACCAGTAAAAAAAATAGTACGACAAAAAATCCGCAATATGGCGTGACGTGAAAAACATCCTGTTGGGCCATAACATGATAACTGTCTATAAACTGGCAATACTGTAGTGTCCTCCCTTTCTAATCAATATAAGAAAACGGAGATAATACTACAGTATTTCCACTTTTTAATGTCACTCTTTTTGGTCGGACTGTAAGTTAAGAATATTATTTTTCAAATAAGCGTTGTTTTGCGGACGCTGCGCGGATGCCGTCTGCGCGCTGTCGAATCTGCCAGATTACGAGTTGCGCCCAAACCGAGCCGCGCCCGATTCGACCGCACAATGTTATATACCCAGTATACAGAAATTGGACTTAATCAATAATTTTTTTAATCCATTAAAGAAAAATCGTCAAAATTATTCGTGATCTATTTAATCGACAGAGTCTTCGATTAACGATTAACTAATCGTCATTTTAATCGATTAAATTTCACAATTAATTCTATTGATTAAATGGCTACGATTTAATGGAACACGCTCATTTGTGCATTTTATCAAAATACAATATGTCTTGTCATGTGTAAATTAGAATAAACATTCTAGTGTGCTGTGTGAAATAAACTTGTTACAGTAATATTAGGTACAAGGTGGTTTTTTATAGTCTCCTAGGTAGAGACTTACAAAAATATATTATTTTTTCCTAAATTTAATCGAGAGGAAATTTATCGAATTAATTAATCGATTAAAAATGTTGTCACTAGATATTAATCTACGATTAACTTAATCGGGATTAAATTAATCTGAACTCGTACGATTAGATTAACAAATCGTCATTTGTATCGTTAATCGCGATTAAGTAGGTTAATATTAATCGTTAATCGATTAACTTTTGCCCATCCCTGCCAGTATAACAATATCTCTGCTTTCGTCCTCGGTCCAGCCCCATCTTTTCCGTAGTGGGTTGCAGATACCAACTCCCGCTCGCAGGCGGTTGAGCGTGCACCAGACCGAACGTTTTTCGTTTACTGATTTTTTTTTTTTTTTTTTTGTTACTGTCCAATAATTAGCTTGGTCAATAAACTGGCCACCTACTAATTTTAATGAAGTTGCAACCTGACCCGAAGAGTCAAGTTGCAGAATGTTTACTGATTTAAACCCTTACAATGACCTTATATGGAGAGTTACTTTTACAAAGTAAGCGCTAGTGGCGCTGTACAGTGCGACACAAGAGTAGAAAATAAATGAGGGCGCCACTTCCTTCGCAACTGTCACATTTCTGACGTAAAGTGCTTGAATACGGTAACAATTTTGTATGAAAAATTTTAGTTCCTTTTTCATCCGTTTTCTACTCTTTTGTGTCGGGCTGTACTATACTCCATACTAATCGTTCAAGTTATCGCCAGCGAGTACGGTCACGTTAACTCGTGGTAAGGGTACAGGTGGCCGAGAGCGTGGATTCACCTCAAACAGCTCAGGAAGGATGCTTCTCGCTGACGAAAAAAATGAAAAAATGAAAAATGTTTATTCAGTTATACATGTTAGAGGTTTACAAGAATAGGTTGGAATCTCCTAGTAAGTGACAAATTCTCTTGTGCCAGGAGACCCCGCTCTTCCATTAATACATAAAGGTATAACATTTAGTAAAACAAAATATATATAAGTTTATAATACTGTAGGGTTGTTAGGTGGTAGAAGTAATGTAAACAACCACTTTAACTCCACTACGTATAATGTCTAAATAAATAGCACAACACAGAAGGTATATCCAAAGTTCGAAGATAGGCACACAGAAGAAATAGCACGGAAGGAAGAAACAATATAAATATACAGCATACGGTAATAAATGAAAGCGATAGAAATCGTAAAGCAATATCGGTCGAGAGCGGCATGCGCTTCGCGTCAGATAGATGCATCGACTGGCGATGCGGGGCGCTCGCCGGTCGGCCGCCGTAAGTACTAGTCGCACGTCACAAACCTTATCTAAGCAAACCGGGCTCCGCGAACAAAGAAACTTGCAGCGCGGGCGCGGCTCCAGTGAACTCGACCAGACGGCACGTCAATATTGTATTGACGGACGAAATGTAAACATTGTGTGTATCTTATTGTTTGTGTGTAAATATATATATGGAATGTATGTGTGTGTAGATAATGTTATAAATATATGTAATTAAATATTATAATAATTGTAAACCTTTTGTATTAAATAGATATAAATGTAAATAGTTTAAATATGTTAAAATATATAATATTAAACGTGATTTGTGGGAGAGTATCCCACATCACTCCCCTCCAGAGACCTGGTTAGGGGCGATAATAGTCCGGGAAACGTACTTGTCTTCCTGAACGGGTAGTTCTAGGTACGTTTGAGGGAACCGAGTTAGGATTAGGATTCAGACTCACCTTTTTATTTAGTGCTTGGCGAGCTATGGTTGGTGGTTTGACAGGCTCGACGGTATCCTGATCCTTGGCTGAATCAAGGCCGTCCGACAGGTAATATGCCGGTTTTAGGCGGTCTATTGTGACGGAAACCGGTTTTCCTTTTATGAGAAGTTTGAAAACCTTATCGGTTCTGTCTAACACTTTGTGTGGACCTGAGTATGCAGGTGTCAGAGGAGGACGTGAAGCGTCTTCACGCAGGAAGACGTGTTCTGCCGTCGCTAATTCCTTGAACACAAAGATCTTGTCCTTATTATGGCGTGAAGCTGGAGTCGGTTGCAGCTTGAAGGCAAATGAGCGTAACCTGGCAGTGAAGTCGGTAATATCCGTGGTACCGGGTACGCTTGGGTCAAAAAATTCGCCTGGAAGTTGCAAAGGCTCGCCGTATAATAATTCGGCAGAGGAAGCTTGCAAATCTTCCTTGAAGGCGCTTCGTATGCCGAGAAGGACTTGGGGCAATATCTCGGACCAATTGCTGTCAGCGTGGCATGTAATGGCGGCTTTGAGCTGTCTGTGGAAGCGCTCCACAATTCCATTACATGCAGGGTGATACGCCGTTGTCCGCTTGTGTTTGAAGCCGATGACTTTGGCGAGGTATTGGAACAGTGTGGACTCAAATTGTCGACCACGATCTGTCACAATATCTGTAGGACACCCGAACCTGGATATCCAGCCAGCAAGTAGGGCTTTTGCCACTGTCTCCGCTGTAATATCCGCTATTGGCATGACTTCCGGCCATCGTGTGAAGCGATCAATGGCGGTCAAACAATAGCGGTAACCTTGGGACATAGGCAAGGGGCCAATAAGGTCAATATGTACCTGCTGGAAGCGCGCACGAGGTAGTTCGTAGGTACCTAAAGGTGCAGATACGTGTCGGCTTACCTTTGCTCGTTGGCACGGTAAACAAGCTCGTGCCCAGTCTCGGCAGTCCTTCCTTACGCTGGGCCATACAAAACGCTGCGCTACTATCTTAGCAGTCGTGTTGGCTCCAGGGTGACTTAGGGAATGGAGACTGTTGAAGATGGTTTTGCGATACGGCTTAGTAACAAATGGTCGGGGAGTCGGCGTACTGACGTCGCAGTACAGAGGTTCCGGACTTCCCGGGTATGTCATCCTTACCAAGCGTAGTGAAGACGAGGTCAAGTGCTCAGCGAGTTCAGGGTCAGACGTCTGAGATTTAGCTAGGTAAGCGAGATCGAGAGGCATTTCCAGTTCCTCAATCCGAGATAAGGCATCGGCCACAACATTATCTTTGCCAGATATGTGCCTGATATCGGTTGTGAACTGGGAAATGTAATCTAAGTGCCTATACTGCCTAGGCGAATAGTTATGTTTCCTTTCGTGGAAAGCAAAACTGATTGGCTTATGGTCAGTATAGACAATGAAGTGTCTCGCCTCTAGCATATGCCGGAAATATTTAATTGCCTCGTAGATCGCGAGTAATTCACGATCGTACGGGGAATATTTGGTCTGGGACGGGCTCAGCTTCCGGGAAAAGAATGCTAACGGCTGCCATACCTTGTCTGGTAGCTGCTGCTGCAATACTGCGCCCAAAGATACGTCAGATGCGTCTGTAACCAATGCCAGCTTTGCTCGCGAGTCTGGATGAGCTAGCAAGGCGGCATTGGATAGGCTTTCCTTGGTATCTTGGAAAGCCTTGAGAGCATCACCGGCGAGGTTAATGGGCGTAGAACCTTTGACTGCTCCGCCTAGGAGTGAATTAAGAGGTGCTTGGATTTGGGCGGCACGAGGCAGGAATCGCCTGTAAAAATTCGCCATACCTAAAAATCTCCTCAGCTGCCTAACATCCTTAGGGGGCGGAAAGTCACGTATGGCTTCGACTTTAGTGTCTAGGGGCTTGGTACCGTTCTCCGAGATCAAGTAACCTAAGAAAGTTACCTGGGGAACGCCGAAGACGCACTTAGACACATTTATCACCATGCCGTAGTCCCGAAGTCTAGTGAATATTTCGCGCAGGTGTTGTTTGTGCTGTTCCTCGTCTGTGGAAAAGATTAAAAAATCGTCGAGGTAACAATAGACGAAGTCTAGACCACGTGTTACTTCGTCAACAAACCTTTGAAATGATTGACCCGCGTTCCGAAGTCCGAAATTCATGAAGGGGAATTCGAACATTCCGAACGGGGTCGTTATGGCCGTCTTTGGGATGTCCTCTGGACATACAGGTATCTGGTTGTAAGCCTTTACAAGATCAATTGTGCTGAAGATCTTACAACCAGATATGCTATGAGAAAAGTCATGCAGGTGACGAATTGGGTATTTGTCGGGTATGGTACGAGCGTTGAGCTGACGGTAGTCGCCACACGGACGCCAGCCGTTGTCTTTTTTCGGCGCCAAGTGCAGCGGTGAAGACCAGGGGCTCTCGGAGGGTCGGGCCGTACCGTTAGCCAACATACCTTCAAATTCTTGCCTTGCTACCTTTAGCTTGTCTGGAGCAAGTCGTCTCGGGGCGCAGGATACTGGGGGACCTGGAGTGGTGCGAATGTGGTGTTGTGTGTTGTGTGGTATTGTGCGTTGTGTGCCGGCTGGTCGCGTGATTTCAGGAAATTCCTGTGATAATAAGCGATGAAAGCAAGACACGCCAGTCAAGACCTTTACAGAAAATATATCGTCGCAAGAAGCATTAATAGCAGATGAAGCTAAGCTAGTTGTGTTATCAACTAGTTTCTGGTTTCTACAGTCTACTATTAAATTATAAAACGATAAAAAATCAACACCTATAATAGGTTTTGTAACATTAGCAACAACAAAACGCCATGGATATTCGCGTCGAAGTCCGAGGTCTAGGTTAAGATGCGCATAACCGAAGGTGTCGATGGTCGTCCCGTTGGCTGCTGTGAGCTTGTAGTCCGTTGGTGCTCGACGCTCGCGCAGAAATGACTTGGGGAAGACACAGAGGTCGCTGCCGGTGTCGACCAAGAACTGCGCCTTCGACCTTCTGTCGGTGACAAACAGGCGACCAGAAGAAACAGGGCTATCAGCTGTCGCCATTACCGACTGCCCGCGGCGTTTCCCGACTTCCCGTAGTCACATGGCTGCACGCACCTATTTGCGTTCGCGCCATGCTTAGAATGGTACCAGCAAGTCGGGTACTTCCGGTAACTAGACTGGGATCTAGTGTTGGATCTGGTCTGCTTGCCGGAGCGGCCGCGATTCCGTGATCGTGATCTGCCTCTGCGATTGTCCTGTGTCCTCAAGGCCTGCACCTGCTTCCTCAGCTCGGCGATTTCCTTCGCCAAGGCGTCGTTGCTGGAGCCTGGTTGACTGCACCCGGTGTTGTAGCTCGCAGAAGCGACGTGTGACGAGCATGCGCAACGTGGGCCAATGTCGTGGACCCTATCCGCGAGGTCTGCGAGGATGTCCAGCGATGCTGTAGGGTGCCCCGCGAGTACAGTCTGGATACTCCGAGGTAGCCTGTCGGTCCACATCATGCGAAGAACGTCGTCCGTGATGCGCTTGGCTGCCAGCCCTTGAAGGTGTCGCAGGAACTGGGAAGGTTTGCGATCCCCAAGTTCCTCATGATGAAGAAGCTGCTGTATCTGCCGTTCCTTGGTGTCACTGAGTCGGCTGATCAGTTCGCTTTTTAGCTTGAGGTATTTGTCATTGGACGGTGGATTCGTTATAATATCCTTTACCTCCTTAGAAAATTGACGATCCAGTTGACTGATGACGTAGTGAAATTTCGTGACGTCACTAGTTATGCCGGCTATTGCGAACTAACCTTCGATTTGTGAGAACCATATCTCCGGTTCCTCTGGCCAAAAAGGTGGAACACGCACTCCAACTTTAAAAACATCCGACGGAGGTGCAGTGGAAACGCGCTCTGCAGAGCCGCTCGGTTGTGGGGCCTGGGCGTTGCTGTTTTGACCGGTACCGTTACTCATGTTTCTCGAATCTTCTACGTACGGTTTTCTAGACGAATCTTCAGACTGGTAATGTGTCCTTCAGGGGTCACCACTGTAGAGTTGGTAGGTGGTAGAAGTAATGTAAACAACCACTTTAACTCCACTACGTATAATGTCTAAATAAATAGCACAACACAGAAGGTATATCCAAAGTTCGAAGATAGGCACACAGAAGAAATAGCACGGAATTAAGAAACAATATAAATATACAGCATACGGTAATAAATGAAAGCGAAAGCGATAGAAATCGTAAAGCAATATCGGTCGAGAGCGGCATGCGCTTCGCGTCAGATAGATGCATCGACTGGCGGTGCGGGGCGCTCGCCGGTCGGCCGCCGTAAGTACTAGTCGCACGTCACAAACCTTATCTAAGCAAACCGGGCTCCGCGAACAAAGAAACTTGCAGCGCGGGCGCGGCTCCAGTGAACTCGACCAGACGGCACGTCAATATTGTATTGACGGACGAAATGTAAACATTGTGTGTATCTTATTGTTTGTGTGTAAATATATATATGGAATGTATGTGTGTGTAGATAATGTTATAAATATATGTAATTAAATATTATAATAATTGTAAACCTTTTGTATTAAATAGATATAAATGTAAATAGTTTAAATATGTTAAAATATATAATATTAAACGTGATTTGTGGGAGAGTATCCCACAATACCAAAACTTAAAAACTAAATGTAAATTTAGATTTTAAGGAAGCACGATATTGAGATAGGTACATTGAATAATTGACATTACGAAATGGTAAAATCAGAAATAATTATATTGATTTAAAGTTAGGTACATACCTACACGATTTTCACACAAGTTTTTTTTACGCGATTAAGTCCCGATTAAGCGTTATGATACGATACTTTAGCCATCGAGAATTTTCAGAATATCAAAAAAGTGGAGCATAATCATCTCAAAGAGAGAGAAATCAATCATTTTGAACACACGGCCAAAATAGACATAATATACTGGTAATCTCCACCTCATAATGTTTTAATGATCACAAGTAATTTTATTTTTAACCCTAAATTCGACGTTATACTTATGTTGTCAGAGATATTGTTCGATCCGTGTTATCGCATCGCCTTGTCGAATCAGGCTCGTTGGCGGCAGGCAACTACGGCCGATTTACTGCAGTTTTCGAACGCTCTTTGTGAAGCGGCACGCGCTCACTTACATGATAGGTACATCTTCTTTCCAAATTTAAATATTAACTGGCATTTTTATAGATTTTTGGAACTATTGGAAGACGCAGCCTAGGAAACCACCAATATTTGACCGAAGACATGGTCAGGATTGCGGGAAGCCGTTGTACGAGGGCAGCGCACGAACAATCATTATGGAATGTTTAATCCCTCGTATTCGATGTCAAAAATTTGCTAATCAAATCGAAATTAACTGATATTTTAACGTAAGCTTCAACGGTGTGGTTAAGCATACGAGGGGTTAAGAGGAAGCCATGGTTCAGTTGACGTCTTTCGACTGATAGGATGATGATGAGTAGCTACTAAGATATTGCTGACTTGGGGATATTGCAATGCCTCGTCGAATCCTGCCTGTCGGCAGCCGATTTGCTGCAGCTTTGTAACGCTCTTTGTGATAAGGCACGCGGCGACGCTTCTTTCCAAATTTAAATAAATACAAATACAAATACCTACAAATACTTTATTTGTTCAACACTGGTCAAATTGTACTATGACCTGCACAAATGCATGGTCTATTTATGAATGAATTAATTCACTCACCGATCTCTAAAAATTACAGCTATAGCCGTCTGGCCGACCGTCCAAAATTTCAATTGACATCTTAACTTTAAATCAAACTTTTCTAAGAAATGCTCTTTTAGTAAATAAAAATCCATGTTATTTTAACTCTTTTGTTTTCAATCGCCGTTAAAAAACGGAGTAGGTTCTTAGTTCGTAGGGGGATTATATACTTTGTTAATGTTTTTTCAAACGGCTGCTGGACCAATTTGGAAAATTCCTATTTTTGTTTCAAAAAGCATACATGTAACATTACTTCGTTTCGTCGACGTAGGTTATTTTTTTTTTAAAAGGGATTAAAATTTCAAAATGCCTTTTATAGTAAGCCAGTTTAATTACAATAAATGGCAGAAAATAATCATTTCCAATAGAAACCCGTGATTTGTATGGAAGCTAAATGGAATCCTATTTCCCATCGTCAGCGGAACAATTGACGGGCAAACAATGATCTTTATTTTATTCCCGTCTACGCTATTTTGTTTTGAATAATATTTATTATCGACTTCAAAAAATGAGGTGTTCAGTTCGTTGAAATGTTTTTTTTGCGTAGTTATGTTCCGAACATCGCTGGACCGATGTTTTTTTTTGAAAGGGTATATAGTTTCAAGTTGGTCCCATTGTCTTTACTTATCTGATGATCGAGGGAACCCTTCTAATGTAATAGGTACAGTCGCCATCAGATATATCGCAGCATATAAGACGTTCATAAATATCTGAACATGTACTGTAAAGCCCAGTCATTAAGAGTCGTGTTGAGATATTTATGAACGCCTTATATGCTGCGATATATCTGATACGACTCTACACCTATCGTGATTTGGGTATTTTGTGTAGTAACTCGTCATGTTGTCTCGTGAAATAGAATCCTATTCCCTATAGTCAGAGGAATAGGTAAAAAAAAGGTTAATGCAGGAATAACCCCCTCATTTTCGAAAAACGTTTCAGATTTTTCTGTAGTTCGCTTCAAATGCATACGTTCGTACAATTGTCGCACCCGCACATATTTTGTGGTTCAGAGTGAGAAAAGGACAAAAGCTAGGTCGCAGCACATGAGTCTGTTCCTTATTTTGTCACATGGAATCATTTGGGTGGACAATGTACTGACAATACTGTTCTTGCTTATTTTTAATTTTTGGTGTGGCAATAAATGTTTAGGTATTCCTTTCTCCACCAAAAAAAAGATTTTTTTTTTCAATTTCTAAATGAAAAATTAAAATGTTATGTTTCTTCCCTTGTACGGGCATCGTAACGGAAAACTAAAATCTAGTTATAATATTTCGACTTGGCTGGGGGCTGCCGTGCCATACCTACGAGTATATAGATTCAGGACGTAGTATAATTGAGAAAAAATATATGAACAGTAAAGATAGCTTAGTGTTGCTCTATATTATTATTAGTTGTTTTAATCTAGATAATAATTTAGGAGCACGGTAGCCCGCCTGTAAACAAAAATAGAGATTTTTTTTTATTTCTTCCAAATGGAAGAAACTATCCCTATGACGGAAAACACTGTCCTTTATTTTATTCCCGTCTAGGTTCTTTTATTTTCAACTATTAGCATTAAACAACAAACTACTGTGCTATAATAAATAGTAAAATTATTATAAAGTTTATTAAAATAGGGTCAGGAATTTGGCCGTGAAACTTGATAAGTCGTGAGAGTATAGACATAATATTCGTACAGGGCTCTTATTTCTGCTATATCTAATATTATGTTGTGTCTCATTCTCACGCTGTCAGCAGTGACATTCGAAACGTCAAACGGCACTTGTTTACTGACTATTATATAATTGAAAAAATATATCTTTAAGACTCCTTAGGTATCCCTTCAAAAATGCCGATTTCTCTATGATCAAACAAGTTACTTAACATACCTATTATTATCAATGCTAGTACTAAGAACAGGGCCGTTGCGATTTTTTGGAATATATTTGAAACCTGGGGGCCTATGATGGTTGCTTTTATCTCGCGATAAATAAGTGACAAAGCATCCGTCACGTTTTGACAATATGCGAGTGTGAGTGACAGATGCTTTGTCGCTTATTTATCACGTGATAAACGCAACCATCATAGCCCCCTGTTGGAATTTTTCTTTGCAAATTTTTGTAAGTTTTTGATCTACTCTAGATTGACACTTCTCAAAGTTAAAAATCCTTACTCTTACATCATTATATATATTAGAAAGCTGCAAGTTTGTTCGAAAACATATGAACCTATACAACCTCAAACTTTGAACTCCCAATCACACAACTTGCGCCCCCGCAATAAACTGCTTCTACCAGTCCCTGCCAAGCTTCAAATGACAAGCAAAGGCCCCCATGCAATGCCAATTAAAATCTTTAATAAAATTCCCCAAGACATTTCGAAAATAGAAAATTATAGCACATATGTAACTTAGCTTAAAACTTATCTTATAAATAAATATCCGTATTCAGTAGCAGAGTTCATGGAATATTCGTAAACATATTGATAATAAATAAGGTAAATAGGTATATTTCTAAGTACTCATGTCAGATATATAATTGTATAGAAATAGTTTAGAATAAGTCTATTATTGTTCCTATACCCTAGTAGGGTCCATGTTTGTACTTCCACAATAACAACATCTGTAATACCATGGTTTCGCAATAAAGAATCTGAATCTGAATCTGAATCTGACAAAATTCAAGCAGAAAACGTTACTTTTTTTACTTATTTTCGACTGCACGCAATGAAAACATTAAATAGTTATGTAGCTATGTTACTTTCTAGAAGTCAGGTGTGTATTTTTCACTTTAAAAAGTTGGTTGAAATTATCATAATTTGTCATAATAAGTATTATAAAAAAACATATTTAAAAGGAATAAGGCCTAAGTAACTGCTAGCATGCACTCAATGTTTATAGAGAAGTAAAAAAATATGCTTTGACCGGGATTCGAACCCACGGTAATTTTTAAATTTTTCGCTTCTATATACCATTTGATAAAATGTTATTTAAGAAAAGGTGAAGGTGCACGTAACTTCGGCCGTATCATAAATAAATAAATATCAAACAACCTCACACAAATCAACCTTAGTCCCAAATTAAGCTCAAGAAGGCTTGTGTTATGGGTACTAGGCGACGATATACAATACTTATATAGATAGGTAAATAAATACTTAAAATACATAGAACATCCATGACCCAGCCACAAAATATTCGTGTTCATCACACAAATATTTGCCCTTGCCGGGATTTGAACCCGGGACCGTCATATAATCATCTTTGGGTGCCCAGCTACCTCTACCAGCATTGGTTAAAATCTCTCCAGCCGTTTTAGCGTGATGATAGGGGCAATATTTTTTTATCAACGTGACCAATCAAGCGATATACCGCGCTGTGAAGATTTTAGTACTGAAATAATGACATTAATGCTGCCGTGCTACGGTTTAAGGCGACCATTTTGTATGGAGCTCCATACCAAAAGGCACCAAGGAGCATGGCAGAATGGACCATTCTCCATAGAAAACTGATATTCAATACAATTTTAAACAATAGTAGGTAAGTACTTATATAAATTTATGAAACATGTAATGTCTCATTTTTGTTAATGCGGAGAGGTCGCTACGGTGTAAAGCCTTTTAAATAAATAAAGCAAAGATCGACACACAAAGCATAAGAAAAAAATCGATAGGTTGCTTGGGAGTTAGGGTGGCGAAATGGTTAACGCTGGACCGGCAATCCAGAGGTACCGGGTTCGATTCCCGGTCTCTTCCACCATTTAAAAATCATTTAAATTTTTCTTTAAGCTTTCATCTTTGTATCAATGATGGTTTAAATAGTAAGTATAGTTATGTAACTACTGAAAAAATGCGTGAGAGCGTATATCGGACAGCCACACGGGAAACGTTGAGTCGGACGACCCCGATACCGGTGGGCTGAACCGTCGGCGCGCGTTATCAGGGCGGAGCGTCGATCAAAATCTAAATTAGTGACAAAGTTACCGCGCGACTGTACGGGTAGCAGTCCCTGATGACGAGCTCCGTACGAGTTCGAAACATGTCGGGCCGTTCCTATTTTACGTGATTGTAAACCACTCAATACAATGGTTAAACATGGGTTCCATAAAATACTTCACTGTACTACCTGACAACAATTATATACGAGTTAGCCATGTATATTGTTTTGTAGAAACAATAAACTTGTCAAGTCTAAGCGCTACAGATGTCTCATCTCAAGATGAAATGCTGCCAAGGTTAGGCTTAAGCTGACCAAGAACAGGGTCAATACCAAGAGTCTATGCGATTTCTACTGATCTTTTGTCTTATATGCTCTGAATAAGGCAGCCAGTCCACTGTGTGAAATGGAGCAATCACATTCCGCAGATTTAAACACACTTCTTTTGGACTTCAAAGATGCACTCTTAAGCACTGGTTTCCTAGGATAGCGGCCGTCTCCATACTTCATACTACTTCGTATAACTATAGAAGTTTTCACCTATGAAGAGTTCTGTGACACCTGTCATCTCAATTCATTTTTCCGATTATAGGTTATAAAATGTACTGAGATGACAGGTGTCACAGAACTCTTCATAGGTGAAAAATTCTGTAGTACGATGTAAGTACGAAGTATTTATTTATTTATTTAAACTTTATTCCACAAAATAAAAGTCAATATAAGGCGAACTTTAATGCCTAATGGCATTCTCTACCAGTCAACCATAGGGCCAAACAGAGATGCTTCAAGTGGGTGCAGAGTAGAAAATTAATCGTTCGGAGAGCATCTATTACTAAGACGAACTTAGCATTGAAATTGATACATATACATAGAACAGTGGAACTGTTCTTTTTGTAGTTTGCAACTGTCATTTTACCACAGGGTGACGTCATTTGAGTGCTGATTCTTAGACGATGCATGGTGACCTTTTTTATGAATATTTTCTAAACTAGTCCGTATAACCAAATAAAAATAATATTTTTGGGTTCAAGTAATGAAATTAGTTTAATTTGAAATGGTGTCAAATCGTGTCAAATCGAACACAAGTACCAGGCACACATAACTCGAAACAAGTTTGAGCTAAACTAACTGACAAACCCACGGTTATCGAGAGCAAGGTCGGCTATCTAGGTTGCCATTTGGTGCTTAACAGGACTCCAAGCACAAAAGATCGTAACTCGCTATAATCCGCAACTATATTACGTCTTTTTGTCGACACGACTACCTACTACGCTTGGAAACGAAAAGGCTTAAGTATTATACAAATTTCGAAGTTATAAGTCTTTTTTTGAATTGAAAACTCTATGAACGTGCTTGTTTTGCTTTTTCTAAGCGTAGGACGTCAGCATTTTAGACTATTAAAAGTGCTAATTGGCTCGATAAATAGGTATTACCTATTTTAAAGTCATCGTAGTTGACTAATAAGAGTAATAAGTGTGTACTTATAAAATGCTGAACGGTAAATATTTCTTTGATTAGGTTTTTATTTGGATTCCTAGAATAGTTGGTGTTGTAAAGGCCGTAGAAATTACTTTTAATTATTATATTAATTTTCTATTCTTGATTTTTTTGATAATTCATATATATCTTCTAGTTTTTGACTAAAATACGGTGACATCATAGACGAAACTTTAAGGGTAATAACGTTTTGGAACTCTGGCCAGGGAATACAAGAGAACAAGTTCATAATCAGGGGTCGGACTTTCTTTCGCACGGTAAGACTAATGGAGAACTATGGAGCCGTTATTACCATTAAAATACAATTCATACTCATTCATCTATTTATTCTATTTCATTCCAAACTGCCTTTGTGGTTATTACGGTTAACATTCCCAAGCATTAAATGACTAAAATTATGAATAAATTTTTTTTTACAATATTTAATACTCCTAATTTAACTCAATTTATTGTCACTTATTTTTTTATTAAAGCAGTAACGTCTGCTAACGTAAACTAAATGTTTACAAATGAAGCGAAAATTGAAAAATTTAATGATTCGGACAGGATTCGAACCTGCGTTTCCAACGGCTTTCCGGGCCAACACTGGCGTCCTCCCAATTGGACCACCGAATCAGATGTCAGAGTCATTGAATTTTTCAACCAGTTGCTTCGACATGCCTTAGGGTGGCATCGTAGCGCCATCTACCGTAAAGATTTAGACTTTATCGTCGGCACCATCGTCTCAAATTTGTTGAGAATCGATAGTAACGATGTGCTACACCCAAAATACTTATTTTTTTATTAAAGCAGTAACGTCTGCTAACGTAAACTAAATGTTTACAAATGAAGCGAAAATTGAAAAATTTAATGATTCGGACAGGATTCGAACCTGCGTTTCCAACGGCTTTCCGGGCCAACACTGGCGTCCTCCCAATTGGACCACCGAATCAGATGTCAGAGTCATTGAATTTTTCAACCAGTTGCTTCGACATGCCTTAGGGTGGCATCGTAGCGCCATCTACCGTAAAGATTTAGACTTTATCGTCGGCACCATCGTCTCAAATTTGTTGAGAATCGATAGTAACGATGTGCTACACCCAAAATACTTATTTTTTTATTAAAGCAGTAACGTCTGCTAACGTAAACTAAATGTTTACAAATGAAGCGAAAATTGAAAAATTTAATGATTCGGACAGGATTCGAACCTGCGTTTCCAACGGCTTTCCGGGCCAACACTGGCGTCCTCCCAATTGGACCACCGAATCAGATGTCAGAGTCATTGAATTTTTCAACCAGTTGCTTCGACATGCCTTAGGGTGGCATCGTAGCGCCATCTACCGTAAAGATTTAGACTTTATCGTCGGCACCATCGTCTCAAATTTGTTGAGAATCGATAGTAACGATGTGCTACACCCAAAATACTTATTTTTTTATTAAAGCAGTAACGTCTGCTAACGTAAACTAAATGTTTACAAATGAAGCGAAAATTGAAAAATTTAATGATTCGGACAGGATTCGAACCTGCGTTTCCAACGGCTTTCCGGGCCAACACTGGCGTCCTCCCAATTGGACCACCGAATCAGATGTCAGAGTCATTGAATTTTTCAACCAGTTGCTTCGACATGCCTTAGGGTGGCATCGTAGCGCCATCTACCGTAAAGATTTAGACTTTATCGTCGGCACCATCGTCTCAAATTTGTTGAGAATCGATAGTAACGATGTGCTACACCCAAAATACTTATAAAGTATTATTAAAGATTCGGTGGTCCAATTGGGAGGACGCCAGTGTTGGCCCGGAAAGCCGTTGGAAACGCAGGTTCGAATCCTGTCCGAATCATTAAATTTTTCAATTTTCGCTTCATTTGTAAACATTTAGTTTACGTTAGCAGACGTTACTGCTTTAATAAAAAAATAAGTATTTTGGGTGTAGCACATCGTTACTATCGATTCTCAACAAATTTGAGACGATGGTGCCGACGATAAAGTCTAAATCTTTACGGTAGATGGCGCTACGATGCCACCCTAAGGCATGTCGAAGCAACTGGTTGAAAAATTCAATGACTCTGACATCTGATTCGGTGGTCCAATTGGGAGGACGCCAGTGTTGGCCCGGAAAGCCGTTGGAAACGCAGGTTCGAATCCTGTCCGAATCATTAAATTTTTCAATTTTCGCTTCATTTGTAAACATTTAGTTTACGTTAGCAGACGTTACTGCTTTAATAAAAAAAAAATAAGTATTTTGGGTGTAGCACATCGTTACTATCGATTCTCAACAAATTTGAGACGATGGTGCCGACGATAAAGTCTAAATCTTTACGGTAGATGGCGCTACGATGCCACCCTAAGGCATGTCGAAGCAACTGGTTGAAAAATTCAATGACTCTGACATCTGATTCGGTGGTCCAATTGGGAGGACGCCAGTGTTGGCCCGGAAAGCCGTTGGAAACGCAGGTTCGAATCCTGTCCGAATCATTAATTTTTCAATTTTCGCTTCATTTGTAAACATTCAATTTATTGTCAATATCATAAACTTTCTAGTCATAAATTCGATCAATATAGAACCCAATTTACTCCAGAAAACATGGATAAAGTTGCAAATATTTATGTATTTTATGGTGGCGAAAAAACAATGCCTACACAAATCAGGTCTTTGTATATTCTTCTGACTTTGTCCTTGACTATAAAATTAAAATTGAGAATGAAATACACTTAAGAGTATGAGTATGTCTATGAATAGTATTTTAATGTTAATATCGGCTCCATAGCTCTCCATTAGTCTTACCGTGCGAAAGAAAGTCCGACCCCTGTTCATAATCGTACTTAAAAAGTTAAAAACACCTACTGTTTGTTAATGTACATACATTTGAACACGTAAAAACCTTTATCTACCCAAATATCATAAACCCTCCATGATGCGTTCAAGAACCGCACATTATGACCAACATAAAAATAAACTGTTTTGTTAGAACAAATTTCTTATCTGTGAAAATGTTATTATTGCTAATTAATAACATCGATTTCGATAATATTATATCATTCAAATTTCGAACATCTCTGAAAACCAAAGAAATTTGGTTTGACCTCTATTCTAATATCAGTCGAGATGACGTTTAGTTCGAAATGAATTGTCAATTTGCAGACAAATGTCGCACGCAAGTAAGATATCGAACATGGTAGTTCGGGCCCACTCTAGTTTGTCTCTGAATTAAAAAAAAAACTATGACAGCGGCCAGAAAAGAAAAGAAAAGTTTTCATTGCCGCCATTACCGGTTAGAATTTGATTTGTTGAATATAAACCATAAATTGAGCTATATAGATATTTCGGCGACGCCTCCTGATATCCGTAAAAAAGCACCTAACGTCATTAATTACTTATTACCAGCTAAGTCAAAGAAACAGTAGGTATGGTGGTCATAATATGCGGCTCCTGAATGCATCATGGAGGCTTATGATATGTGAGTAGATAAAGTAGTGTATGTAACTATACCTACATAATTAGGCATTAAACACTCGTGTGATGTTATTATGACACTCGCCTTCAGCTCGTGTCATAAACCCACACTCGTGATTAATGCCCTTCATTATGTACAGTCACATAAACTACTATTGCATACATTTCATTCTAAATCACGTACTGGCTACCCGAAAACGCGCTAACAAAAAAGAACAAAAAGCAAAAGAAGTTTGACGTGTGAAAATTTTACCTTGTTGTGTTTCGGTTGTATGTTCGCTATTACTTTTTTTAATAAATAGTGTGGATTTAAAGTGGTGTTTTATCACCTACTAGTAAAAATATAGTCAATTGTAGGGCTGCGTATCCACTGAAACGAAGCGGAGGAATTCAACCAATCAGGTTGCATCTTTGTGAAGCCCAAATGAAGTGCATTTAAATCTGAAATATAGAAAAGTGATTGGTCAATTTTACACAGCTCTGCCCCGCTCGAGTGAAAAGGCAGCCTACTTCGTAAGTGTTGAGCACGAGTATGAAGGGATATGGAAAGCAAGAAAGACCAATGAGCAGGCAAATGGATGAAAGATGACATTATTATTGATAGGAATGAATTAAACTGCGGTGATAGGGAAACAAAACGATTATTTATTTTAATTCAAGAAAAAAGGAAAACCAAAGACACGGTAAACAAAAAACTTAAGCACTAAATCTTATTCAGAAAATTGCTTCCCTGCGGCAAAATGCTGGCAGCATTTCCTCGCTGAACAGCTATGCTGATACGTTGTGCGTGGAAGCTGCCAGCTCTTCGGTCCCCAGTGGAAACAAATAAAGACAAAAGACATGCTGCGCTGACCCTAAAGAAGATAATGTCGATAAAGGTAAGGGAATGATGACTTCTTAGTCTACTGGATTTAATCAAAGGGCCTTGGCAATTCAAACACTTATTTATTTAATCACAACACATTAAAAATGAACTTCTAAAAAAATACAGTACACATGTCAACATAAGATGTGTTCCCTTTAGCAGCTGTCAACCGAGTAAGTCAACAATAACATTTTATCTTACATCTGTCACTGGATTTGAATCAAATCAAATCCAGAACCATAAACTGTCGATTGCCAGTCTCTCATGACACACCCCCTCAATCGACTCACTTATCTAAAATTACTCTGTATGTACACAAATTTTGAACCACCCTATATACCTAAACTACTCAACTTTATTCACAATTTTTTTTTTTCAATCTTTAGACATCCTGTATAAATACAATAAATTGGTACAATTTCCAAGCTCCTCCAAACAATTATAATTTTACATCCATATCCAAAAAAAAACTTTAACCAAACCTTGCTACTACGTTCATTGACCCTCATCTCGGCACACACTCATCATTAAAATTCGATAAAACCAACTAACAAAACATTATAAATCTCCACTAGACTCGTCATCAATACTCAACATGAATTTCAAATTCTTACACTCAAAAAACTTCAATACTCGACTTCAATATTTAAATCAACTTCTATTATACTCCACTCGACACTTCATTTATTAAAAACCACAATAAGTATTTAAACATCCCTTTCCAACTTTTCCTATAACGACCTTCAAATTCTGCAACTCGATACATCACCTCATTAAACTACAATTAATATTTAAAAAACTTCATCATCTCCTGAATCCTCACTTCACTAGACTACAATAAATATTTCAACTACTATCTTCTCCCACTCGAATCCTCACTTCATAAAACTACAATAAATATTTCAGCTACTATCTTCTCCCACTCGAATCCTCACTTCATAAAACTACAATAAATATTTCAACTACTATATTCTCCCACTCGACTCATCATATTACTAAAACTACAATAAATATTCCACCTTTATATTCTCCTACTCGACTCCTCATCTTCATTATACTGCAATAAATATTTAAACCTTTATCTTTTCCTCAACCAACTCCTTCATTTAAATAAACTCATAAACCTACAACATACAACAACCAACAACAACTCACACTCATATCACCAATTCACACTAACCAGAAAAACCTAAATAACAAACAATATACAATATATAAGAAACAAATACAATCAAATTAATTTATATAAAAAAAAACAGAAAAATACTTAAGGCTCTCATTTCGAAAAACTGTGTATAAGAGATTAAAAATTATTTAAGTTCTCCGTTGTTGCTTTTTAACTAAATAATGATTCAGTTATTTTTACCTGATTCACCTTACACCCCCTTAAGTGAATCATTATTTGAAAACAAACACCCCCTTAAACCTGACTATTTTTCCTAGAAATCCTTAAGTTTTCTTCCATTTACAATACGATTGTAATGTTCTAAATTACACACCCTATAAAAACTTACATACTACGACACAATAAAAACAAAGACCCCTACACTAAGCCGAAATAAATATTTAAGTTCACTTTTGCCCACAAATATACACATTTCATAAACTCCTGCCACTAAAACACTAATCTTCGCTGACACTTTTCGAACTTTACAGGTGGTAAACTTTTTGTTAATATATCTGCCAGTTGTGATCCTGTTGGACAATATTTAACAGTAATCTGATTTTCATCAATTTTCTCCTTCAGTTTAAATAATATTTTACATCTATGTGTTTACTTCTTTTGCTCATGATGCCTTTCTTCATTAGCCAAATAGCGGATTGGTTGTCAACCTTCATTTCAATTTCTAACTTTTCTCCTGTTATTTCATGAATTAAGTCTCTTACGAACAGTAATTCTTTACAGCATTCTGCTGCCGCTATAAACTCTGCTTCTGTACTGCTCAGCGCGACAACTGATTGTTTCTTGGAGCTCCATGCCACTGGTCCACCGTTCAGCCAAATCACGAAACCAGAAGTACTTCGTCTAGTGTCTGGATCCCCAGCGAAATCAGAATCACAATATCCTCGGAGCACTTTATCACCTTCAGAAAAGTGAATACCTATTTCTGTTGAACCTTTTAAAAATTTTAAAATTTGTTTGGCATTGTTTAAATCATTTAAATTCGGAGAATTCTGATGTCTCGAACAATAACCTACTTGGAAACTTATATCAGGTCTTGTTTTATTTGCAAGATATAATCCTCTAATGGATTTAATCAAAGGGCCTTGGTAATTCAAACACTTATTTATTTAATCACAACACATTAAAAATGAACTTCTAAAAAAATACAGTAGGTACACATGTCAACATAAGATGTGGTTCCCTTTAGCAGCTGTCAACCGAGTAAGTCAACAATAACATTTTATCTTACATCTGTCACTGGATTTGAATCAAATCAAATCCAGAACCATAAACTGTCGATTGCCAGTCTCTCATGACGCTTAGACTGCCAGTCCAAATAAGCGGAGATGTGTAAATTGGACTATGATTGGATCTTCCTCAGATTTAAATGCACTTCATTTAGGCTTTATAAAGACGCAGTCTGATTGGTTCATTATCTCCGCTCCGTTTCTTTAGATAGGCAGTCTAAAGGTGCTTACGCACTAAGCGTAACTACGCGACGCGACCAAATATTTTTGTATAGAATTGGATGTCGCGTCGCGTAGTGCGTTCTATCTCATACAATTTCATACAAAGAATATTTAACCGCGTCGCGTCGCGTCGCTCCGCTGCGCCTAGTGCGGTCCTACCTTTAGGCGGCTTTGAAATCTGTATCTCAGCTCCGCTTTACTTTTGTGATTGGTCGATTCCGCAAGTCTCCGATCCATTCCGCTTCAGTCGAGACCGCAGCCTTAGCGGGTATTTTCTTGCGCTATATTGTAAAGTTTTTTGACTTTAAACCACGCTAACGTCCTATACCGTCCTAAATGTCAGTACACTGGCACGCATTTAACTTGTTGCTGCACTAAAAATAGGCCAGAAAAAGCTCACTTGCCGTCGTTTTTCGACGATATTCGTTACCGGACTTTTTCGTTGTTTTCGCGGTTGGAAATTCCGATCGGAAGGCAGAGGTGCATAAGTCGGATTTATATGTTTTTTTCACAGAACTTACTTAGATTTGAGAATTGTTTCGTTTGCTTTCTTTTTTGTTTAGCACAAATGGTCCTTAATAGAAACGTGATGAGATGTCTCATTAGATAATTTAAATAAAGTGTGGATCTAGAAGAAACGCAGGTTCAAAACTAAACGATAGTTTTTTTTTTTAAATTTTTCGCTTCAATGTACCTATTTAACACTTTTAGGGATACAAGACCATTTTGAAAACTGCGTGGCACAGTACATAGACTTTGCGTCTATAGTAAAATGTCCTATCTTGTGATTCCTAAGACGGGTCTTAGCATTAATGGCCACAGATGTAAACGTGTATGCAAATGGTCCGTCCATGGACGTAGTGTCACAACCCGTGATCCTTTAATGTGTGCGAGAGAGGTAGGTAACTTGTGTTCTATAGCAGGAGTGTTTGAGTCTAAGCCAAAATCGTGCTTACTGTAGTTAGATGCTATAAGAAATAGCCGGTTGATGACGGGGTGCCGTTTCCGTTGAATTTAAAATCATTGGCCACAAAATTTACGTCACTCGACGTAGTGATAAACACTCTCGGGACTAAAATGTAAAATAAAATACGTGTTATTTTAAATAGAAACAGTATTTAATGAACTAAGTCGAAACTTAACGTTCTAATAGGTATTGCCAATATTCCATAAAAGCGGAGAAAAGTGGGTAAAGGGTGGTTAAGCTCCGAAAAGTTTTAAAAGCCCGGCGGCGAAATAGGTCGAATATTGGAGTTGCCCGCTTTGGCTGTGGCCACTCGGTGAAAGCTACAGCTTGCAAAAAAGTCGCTGAGGACAAGGAATGGAGTGGAGACGACATTGAAAAAAGTTATTTTATCAAATTTACACTGCGTCCTGCCCATTGCCGCTTTAAGGACGACCACACCTTTTGCTCATATGACGTTGACACAGTCAAAAGTATGAAAAAGACGTGACTTAAACCTAACGACGCGTCACTAGGTTTACGCAACGCAACGTCCAGATTTGGTGTGATCGAACCTTTGAGCTTCGAGGTACGTCAACTACTTTGGGTCTTCTGCGGATCTTCTCATTTTTGATTCGATTTCGGAGGCAAACTCCGAGCATAATCTTCCTCATTGTCTGAGTAACTTTGAACCGTCATATAAAGCCTATAATGGGAGCGACCACGATTCAGTGCCATAAGTTTACACGGTTAATTTAATACCCTGTTTAGAGAATTTCGCCTTGATACACGATGCATTGTTCGTAGAACTGATGGCCGCTGGGGCCCACTAGTATATGAATAACGCATCGGAACAGCCTAGGTCATTCCCCACAAGGTGGACTGATAATAGGTTATCAAATAAATATAATGGTCGCTAGTTCCCTGGATGCAGGTGGATCTCGACCGGTCATGATTGAGTTCTTTGCTGACTTATTGACTGATGATGACGTTGAACACATATTGACACAGATAAAAAAGACGGAGAGCTAAATTTGAACATAACACTGGAGTATACTGCCATGCTATAGAAAAAGGACGTATCTTACTCTGACATCCGTATATAAAGATAATTTAAAGCAAGCTTATCTTTAAAGATCATGTCGTCTGTTGACAACTAAAACTCATAAAGTGACAAATACTTCTTTAAAACAAATCTCGTATTTCAGTGTTAATCTACGTACACGGTTTTGAAGAGCAGTGACCATTTTTAGGGTTTCGTACCCAAAGGGTAAAAACGGGACCCTATTACTGAGACTTCGCTGTCCGTCCGTCCGACCGTTCGTCTGTCACCAGGCTGTATCTCAAGAACGGTAATAACTAGACAGTTGAAATTTTCACAGATGATAACTACTGACTAAAAATAAAATAAAATAAATATTTAAGGGGGGCTCCCATACAACAAACTTGTTATAGATTATGGTACGGAACCCTTCATGCGCGAGTCGGACTCGCACTTGCCCAATTTTTTTGTGAGTTTTGATTGTCACCAGATAATATAATTTGCAGTCGGGTCTTTCTTCTTTTTTACCTACAATAGTCTATCCTTGGTCTTATTATGGCATCTCATTAGAGCATTGATATTTTTGGTTTTATAATGTTCAAATAATCGTCCATATTTTTCTATCTATTAATATTATGTAATCTTTCAGTTTCTCTAACCAGCATTTTATTCAAACGTTTGTTTCGCGTAGAATGCCGTGACAGAGTGGTAAGCCAAAATGTGGTAGCCGCTGAAAAGAACCACTCTGTCACGGTATTAAAAAAAAACACAATAAAAAAACAGTATTGGCCATAAAGGAAACTTTAGTAAATTCTAATAAAAAAATAATACTATTTTTTTTTTGTACACAGAAACCACAATTATCGATAGTCCAAAAACCCAAAAAACTGAAGAACTTCGATTTATTGTATGTATTAAAGAAGAACGACCCAGTCCCAAACTGGTGAAGTTATGTAAGAGACTAGAGGCTGTACAATTAATGAATATTTTTAAGTCTCAATGCCTCTCCATTCCTTCCTTCGGCGGCTCCATTTCGGCTAACTACAAGTAGCGCACGACAGTGTTGCGCTGACACTCTTGTTCGTAGGAAATTGTGTTTTCGGCCATTGTTCCAAACGTCCAACGAACGTTCGTTTTACGCGTGTATTCAATACACCTATCATCGTTCGATTACCGCCAAAAAGCGCTTTATACACGGGACTTTTTTACTCTTACAAAAGTACCGTAAAACTATCCAACTATAGTCCAGTCTATACAACTATGGTCCAAATTATCTCGCAAATTACTTGAACAATTATTACGTTTAAAATTAAAATCTAAGATGAACGACTTAATTAATCAACTCGTATCGTAGTTGGGTAGTTTAGCGGTATTGCTTAAAAATCACAATACAATAAAATACCAATAGGTACTCTTTATTGCACACCTCAAATACCTACATGGAAAGCGGTGGTCTTATCGCTAAATAGCGATATCTTTCAGACACCCTTAAGGTAGAGAATCACATTTTCGGTATTTACTACCTGTAAAGGCCTCTGCCACTTGCGCGGATTTTAATAATTAATGGCGGTGCTATTTGCGGACTTTTTGGCAATATGCTGCGGAAAGACGAAGCACGTTATCACGCCGGGCGAGAGCTGTTCTCTTTCCGCACCTCCGGCTTTACAAAAACACTCTAGGGTGCTCAGTGTCAGCACGCGCCCTAACCAGATTTGGACTTTCGCAGCCTAATACATCGTACATATTAGGTAACCGTTTTAATATTATTAGGTGATTCAGTTTAGGTGACAGATCTACTATTTTAGAAACCAATATTATTTATTGCGTCACTGAAAATGCATTTATTAGATACTTGATAATAGAGGTAGGGTAGATTTAATGAATAGGATTGTATTGATAAATAATATGATTCTCGCGGATAGATACTGACTGAGGGAATTGCAGATTAGTGACACATCTAAACTAAGGTGACAGAAAATATTGTCCCCAAAAATTTAATGCTTCGGGCGTGGTTTGAACGGGTCTCTTTGCTATTAGACCACCGAACCTTGACACCTCTAGGTATATCCATTGTTATACAAAACTCACCCCTATACGTGTATTATCAATTACGTAATTATGTAATAAAATACAGAAAAATACGAATGGAGGCCTCAATGTCATAAATATTTCTCAACCAGTCAAGTCCTAGGTCAGGCGAAGACAATTAACAGGCAATTAAATGTCGTCGTAAGTGCACTTTATGGCATTTTTTCCGCTACAATGCCATTTTTGTATAGCCTTATTTGGCAGAATGGCGGAGAATTAATTAACTAAGTATTAACACGTTCCAAGTGTAAGTTTAACTATACTCGTAGAAGGCAGCCACAACTGTGGTCCTGAAAAACGTCATAACCCTCTTGTTTGGTTTACTCTGTAGATGGATAAAAATTAAGTGTCTTGGAATAAGCATATGATGAGTTTTTTTTTGAGGATTTCAATCGATCCTATTTTTTACCCCCGACGAAACAGGAGAGGTGTTATAAGTTTAACATTTGTATCTGTCTGTCTGTCTGGGGCATCGTAGGAGCAATTTGCGTTTTTTTTTTTATCAAAAGACTAGCCGTCGAGATCGTTCTTAGCTATGTTTGGTGGAAATAGGACCAGTAGTTACCAAGATATTCAGCTTTAATTGGAACAAATGACAAGATGTCAGCCAATATTGAAGCTAAGAATTACTAATTTTGTAGTTTAGTTAAGCTTCAGTAACATTTTCTATATCGCTCATTGAATGAGGGTCTCATGCTGACCTGCTTGTGTCGGGGTGTTCTAATTTTTTAGTTTCATCTTTGTTATACATATGTCTGTGACTAACTATATTTTGACTTCTCTAAATGTGAGAAATTACCATCAAAGTTCGATATCCCAAGGCACGTTTGGCGCAGTTTGTAGACACCTGCCTACTGAGCCGGCGGTCCTTGGTTCGGATCCCAGCCAGGGCAAATATTTGTGTGATGAACTCGAATATTTTGTTCCTGGGTCATGGATGTTATCTATATATATTATGTATATCGTCGTCTAATACCCATAGTACAAGCTTTGCTTAGTTTGGGACTAGGTCGATTTGTGTATGATTGTCCCTTAATATTTATTTATTATTTATTTATTTATAGGCACCGTGACGTCATCGTCGAGTAAAGGTACCATAATGTGTATGGCAAAAACAACTAATTTGCCATTTTGTTTTGCCACCCTGAAACAGTGCGTTTAAGTAATTACTTACATAATTATAGTTGTTGCAATACGAGAATTCTAAAAATAATTTCAAAATTAGCTTTTGGATTAAAGCAAAAAATCCATTATTTGTTTTTTTTTTATGACATCATCTCAATACCTATGAGCTATTTTCTTGCATATAATTACTGAGATTGTAAAATTCGAGCTCAGTCATCGGCCCAGTTGAAACCATCTCTAGATGCTGGTAAATTCCACCAATGACTGTACATTGAAAATTGTTTACTAACAAACAATAAATTAAATGTGCTATACCTATAATACTTATGCCAATTATAATTAAAATCAGCAACAAATAATAAAAAACCAAATTAATGATATACGACGATAAATTGGTAGTTACCAAAATATGATGACACCATTAATGCCGAATTGAAAACCGCAGTGGGTACGATCACTACGCGCCGGCATGGCATACGTATAGGTCATTTAAATGTTTTAGAATTGCTAATGTGTTCATTTGAAGAGAACACGATTTTCGGCAATGGGGATACATTTATATCTATACTATTATAAAATTCTATGTTTGCATTAAAAATATTTTTTCTATTATAGGGGTCATGATTTCAGCATTTTTTTTACTGGCGTGATGCAGGGTCTTCATTTGTTTAGTATGGGCGCGCGGCGCCGTGCCAACCTAGCACCATCTGTTTTCATAATTTCCTTTGTCCTCGCATCAAGCCGAAACGGCTGGACTAATTTTAACCAATTTTGATACAGAGATCTGTAGCCACATGTCCGTGATATGCCCAATATAGGTAACACTCAAATACCTACACATGATTGTCATTCGACATCTGTTACTTATGTCAGTCAAACAGTCTATCAAGCTTGCTACGTGAGCATTTTACTACATATTTATTAATAAACTAGCGTTCCAATTGTAACGAAGCGTGTGCACAAAACATGATAGCTATTTAACCAACTGCACATAATTGCATTCGACCTTTGTCCGCCGCATTTCGGAGTAGGTCAAACTATCTATAATAGGTTTTGAAATCTAGTTTGGGATATGATGACTATTATAGATAATTGTTTGTGAATAATAGTCCATTCCGCAAAAAATGTATTTAAAATAATAAAGACGTATCTAGAATCTAGATACTTACGTCTTTATTATTTTAAATACATAAATAGATTCTAGATCACACGTCTTAGTTAGATCTTATGTGAATGGATTACGAAAGTGTTTCATGGGCATTCGAAATAGTGTTTTTGATTTTGATGAGTAATCGGAAATGAGTATTAATTGTACAATTGCTGATACAATAGCCAGTTGGACGCCAGTAATTAATGATTATTTGATTGTTTACTGACGTATGAAATAGTTTAATTAGACTGATATTTATTTTGATGTCGATGTTTGAATAAATGATAAAAATATCAAAATTAAATATATACCACGTTTTTGTACGACAGTATCCTAATTCCTAATTTGTCATTTGGAAAGTTGCTCATTTTAAAAGAGCCTAAAGCGACCAGTACAGTCTGACCAAAGGAGTAGAAATTAAAAAGAGGCCATACTGTAGTGTAATCTCTGTTTTCTTAGATTGATTAGAAAGGGACGGCACTACAGTATTGCCACTTTTTAATTTCTACTCTTTTTGGTTAGACTGTAATTGGACACAGCGCAGAAAATCATATTATCAGACTATTAAGTACTAAGGAGGATTTAGTATGCAAATCATACGTACCACTGGTCTTTTTGTGTATTGCGACTGTAAAATTTTCCACATGGTGTAGAGGACCAATTGCTTTAAAAAATATACATACTTTAAAAACTAGTCGGTATCATGCTCACATCAGCCGATAGACGTCCACTGCTGGACAAAGGCCTTCCCCCAAAGTTCTCCACAACGATCGGTCTTGCGCCGCCCTCATCCAATTTCTACCCGATTCTAATCAAGTCGTCGTTTCACCTTGTAGGGTACTTTTCGGGATTTGCGATCGACGACACAAACGCGATTCTACCTATGCGTGATTCTACACAATATGGGTTCAACACAACTGCAGTTTACTACATTCGTAATTCCGCACAGCCGCTATTTTAACGCAATCGGGATTCAACCTATTCGTGGTTCTGCTCAATATGGGTTCAACGCAATCGCAGTTTACTACATTCGTAATTCCGCTCATTTTTTTTTTACACAATAATAGCGTTTCATCTACCATTTGGTTTCATCTATAATGGTAAATGCTGTTATTCCTTCTTTACATAAACGACCTTCCGAAAATAGTAGATGAAACTTGCGTACTGTTTGCAGACGATATCTCTCTACTCACAGCATGTCAAAATAACACTAACTTAAACGCCACACTTCACTCCTTGTTAGATAAAATAACCAACTGGATGAACGACCTCGAGATAAATTACAATAAAACTGAATTAATGACATTTCACTCTCATCAAAAAGCCCCGCTAGATATAAACTTCGCCTATAACAATATTCTGCTAGAAGTCGTAAATGAGTTCTCCTTACTAGGACTAGTTATAGATAAGCATACCAATTGAAAAGCCCACATAAAAAAAATAAGAGCAAAATTGTCGAGTTTCGCATATGCGCTACGTGAAATAAAAAAGACCACGAATATACAAACAGCGCTCGCCACATATTATGCCTATGCCAACTCATGGCTTACCTACGGTATAATTCTATGGGGAAACAGTACAGAGTTCTCCTCCATGTTTACCCAACAAAAGAAGTTAATAAGAATAATAGTCAATATAGGTAACACAAAAACATGCAAGCCACACTTCCAGCATCATAAAATTCTTACGTTGCCGTGTATCTATATAATAAGTGATAATAAGTAATTTTTTTAATTTTGTTGGTTCCGAGCGAGAACATGTAAGAATCATCATCATCATCATCATTGTTATCTTTGTTGTTTATTTGAATTTTATTTATCAAAATGTCGAGTCGTAGAAAAAGTATTGTTTGTAACGTTGTATAAGTAGGTCAAAAACGCTCGTGGCATCTTTGTTACGATGTTCGCTACGCTCAAAAAAAAAAGAAAACGAAAAGTGGACGAAGCAGACCCTTTTCTATAGACGAACTGATGACTGAACTTCTGAAGAAGCTAGTGAAAAAACCATTTCAAACGTGTAGATACGATAAACAACTTTTGTCACCGCATGCGGTGGCGCCTTAAAGTATTTAGTATATACATTACTCAGTTGAATTTTATTTAAAAAAAAACAACAACAACAACTAATAAAAAAAAATTGTAAAAATAACAACTGAGCGGAACTACGAATGTAGTAAACTGCGATTGCGTAGAACCCATATTGTGTAGAATCACGAATAGGTTGAATCCCGATTGCGTTAAAATAGCGGCTGTGTGGAATCACGAATGTAGTAAACTGCAGTTGTGTTGAACCCATATTGTGTAGAATCACGCATAGATAGAATCGCGTTTGTGTCGTCGATCACCCCAAGTTTCCCTTTTTCACGCTTAAAATTAAGCGTACAATCTGTAAAAAATATACCCTTAATTCAAATTTAAGTGCTATTTAAAAGACAAAACAGATTCCTAATTCGCCAATTTATATACGAACTACAAAGCGAAAGACCGTTTATTTTTATAGCTAAACCGAATCGCGACACTGCATCGACCTTGTCCAAATGCATTTTGTCTAGACGCATAACAAGCGGTTACCTCATATGGTCTCTAATACAATGCAATCGTCTGTTTTTGCATTCGAAAATATTTGAAGTAACAAGGAAGAAAAACCTTTCAAATAAAACAATGCAAAGATAAGGAAAAATTCGTCAGGTCTACCTGGAGCTAGGGTAGCGAAGTGGTTAACGCGCTGGACCGGCAATCCAGAGGTACCGGGTTCGAATCCCGGTCTCTTCCACCAGGTAGCTCCTTTTTCAATATTTCTTTAAGCTTTGATCTTTATATTAATAGGAAGAAAAGATTGATATCAGACCAGTGTCGATACTAACGGTTGACATTAAAATGACTTTACTTTCATCCTTAAAGTGCAGAGTGGAATAGCGGGCCATAGCTGGCCAGGAAATCGAAAATAGTTGGGATGAGTCATATTGGATTTTACGGCATATTGTAGTGAAGGCGAGTCTACATGTAAGTACTAGTAGTCGAAGGGACGGTTGCAAAGAAAAAAGCTATCTACGAAATTGATTTTTCGGCAAAATTAAATCTTCGACAAAAAATTCTACTAGGAGTCAATATGGACCCACTACAAACGATCATTAAGGTGTCAGTTCAGTCCATCATTCTAAACTGTCAGTTTACTGTCATTCATTCATTTTTACCAATCTGGACCATTCGTTCATTCTCTCCTCGTTTTCACCAGTCCGAAGTACCAAGTTTACACGATCATCGACCAGACTGGACTCTGAACTGATAGCTCGTCTAGCACAACTACGCTTCGCAACTCTTGTCGCGCGACATAGCGCCCGTCACTCTCTCACAGTACTGCAAAGAAAGAGATAGATATTTTTTCTCGCGCGTGAAACAGTCGCGTATCACAGCTGTGCTAGAGGTGCAGAGCATGTAACTGCTGTCTAATAGTTCATAGGTATATCAATATTCAATATACACCACCTGAAAGGGCCCCTACCAAACAACCTATTCACTATTATGCAAGGCCCATTGTTTTATAAGAAGCCGTGGGAGCACAGTATGTTTGGAAGTCCCTGTCAGTTTATACTGTCATTAATTCATTCATTTCAGCCCGAACCTTACACGATCGTTCTGTCGTCGTTGTGGCTAACCCGTCTAGCACAACTGATTCTTGTCGCCTGACATAGCGCTACCCGTCACTCTCACACAGTACTGCAAAGAAAGATATACTAGATAATTTTTCTCGCGCGTGTTACAGTCGCTTGTCACAGTTGTGCTAGAGGTTGAAAACATCTAACGCTGTCTAATAGTTCATAGGTATATCAAAATACACCACCTCGAAGGGCCCCTACCAAAACAACCTATTCACTATTATCCTAGGCCGATTGTTTTAAAACTAGCCGTGCGAGCACATTATGTTTGGAAACTCAAAAGTGATTGAGCTGGGTTTGTTATAATACTACATCCGATTATTTTATGAGGTCATGTGTTTTAAAATGTGAAGGGTTTTCTGGTTTAACGATTGTTGAAATTTGTAACCGTTATGTATTTCTTTTTTGTAATTTACAGCTATATATATGTAAGGTGCAATTAATAAATGATATCAATATTAATAAATCTTATAAACATTTATAGACTATTCTTAAATATTGAATTTTAATTATAAAATAGTTTAACTGACTGGTTCCGGTGGCGCCACTGGCGTGCCGCCTTTGCACCCCACTTCCGTTAAAGGTGGTGTGATCGGAACGAGTCAGGAGCGGCATTCTGTTCTCGGCTGGCATAGCGAATAGTCGATAATCTCGAAGTGTTGTTGGTTTGATGTTCTTTGTGTTACAAAATACATAACGTGAGTCTACTTACTGGTTTTCATTTAGCATCCTGCAAGATCCTAACAAGTCAGAAGAAGGGATCCAACAAAAATCTTAAAGATTTTTGCCACGCCTCAAAAACGTAAGTCGTATTTTTTTTCTACTTTCCATTGTTTCATTTTCTCTGTTCATAATATTCAAATTAATAACGGTCATTACTTGATAGGATTTATAATCGTTAAACTGTATTTCCCGTAACGGAGTAATTCCGGAGGTTTATACGGTTAATCTTACATGGTTATCTTGCCAAGGTTACTCCTTGGAGATGAACATGTTCGATTGTACGATTATACTATAGGATTTACCGTGGGAAACTGTATTTACCGTAACGGAGCAATTCCGGAGGTTTATATGGTTAGTCTTACATGTTTATCTTGCCAAGGTTACTCCTTGGAGATGAACATGTTCGATTGTATGGTTGAACTGTGCAATTTACCGCGGAAAACTGTATTTCCCGTAACGGAGTCATTCCGGAGGTTTATACGGTTAATCTTACATGGACATCTTGCCAAGGTTACTCCTTGGAGATGATAATGTTCGACCCTGCGGTTATATTGCAAAGTTATTGAAAGGAAAACTGTATTTACCGTAACGGAATCAGTCCGGAGGTTTATACGGTTAATCTTACATGGACATCTTGCCAAGGTTACTCCTTGGAGATGAACATGTTCGACCCTGCGGTTATATTGCAAAGTTATTGAAAGGAAAACTGTATTTACCGTAACGGAATCAGTCCGGAGGTTTATACGGTTAGTCTTGCATGGTTATCTTGCTAAGGTTACTCTTGGGAGATAGACATGTTTGATTGAATGCTAATTGCTCTAGACATTTTTCTCTATGACCAAACCTGTTTCTATTGTCTGTGTGATATTAATATTAACAATGTTACTACTGAGAACAGGGCCATTTCGATTTATTGATATACATATATTTGGAACATACAGTTTTAATTTTCCACTGCTAATTTGTTAAAAAAATATAGGTTAATATTATCAATACATTAGTCATAATATAAAAAAAAAATGTGTTGCAATGCAAGGGCATAAGGCTAAATTGAAAGCAGTTATAAGTCGTTACTTTGTTCCAGCCAGATTTAATGACTAATTGACTAATAAATAATAATAATATTAAAACATAATATTTAAAGATATATGTTAATTGAACAAAGACTAAAGCTATAGGATATATTTTACTGCGCATTTAGATATTACACCTATTTATGTCGTAGAAACTTCATGTCAAGTGGTTGTTTTGAACATTTCATGAAAAGTAGCTGATTTGATCCATTATCAAATAACATAATCATAAAATACGCACTTTTAAACTACGCCACATGTAATTTGGCGTGTTATTAAGACATGGCTGGGGATCAATATATAGTATCGTATGTTCATATATGGTAGCTATATAATGTGTAAAGTTGATACATCGAAAGTGGTGTAGTTTTTTTATTACACTTAATCTTGCCTTTCTTCTAAAACCAATAAAGTTTCAGATATGGAGGACGGACCCGGAGAGCCCAGGCGAGAGGGCCAGGGCAATGAAGTCCAACACCCAGGAGCGCCCAGGCGAGAGGGTCAGGGTGATATTAACGAACACCTAGAAGCGCCCAGGCGAGAGGGCCAGCTTGATACAAACGAACACCCAGGAGTGCCCAGGCGAGAGGGACAGGGTGGCGAGTACCCAGGAGTGCCCAGGCGAGAGGGACAGGGTTTATATCGAAATGATACATCAGAACAAGGAAGGCCAGGTGCACTTGACCTGTCGCGACGAAGCATGGACTTGACGCACGGGAGCATGGAAAGGGAAAGGAGCGGTGACCGACGACCCAACCGTGAAGAGGAATCCCTACGGAGGACGACAAGGCGACGTAGGAGGCACCATAGTTCGTCATCGGAATACTCCGAAGACTCTGGTGAGCCTTATCATTCCCGCTCGAAACGGGCACGAAGATCTAGTAGGGAACGCGAGTCAAATATCTTAAATCAGTTTTTATCAATTTTAGATAAAGTCAAGAGTTCGAACAAACCTAAACTCCCATCGATCGCGAACGTCATCCCTGAGTTTGACCCCATGACTAAGGAACAGACTGTTCTAACTTGGTTGACAAAAGTCGAGGAATGTGCCGAAATTTACGGATGGGACGATAAAGAAACCACCCACTACGCACTTTTAAAACTGGCAGGTGTTGCTAAGACATGGTATCAGGGATTACCTTCGCTGATGTTTACGTGGCCAGAATGGAAAAGGAAGCTAATAGAATCCTTTCCATGTCGCGAAGACTATGCCGAACTCTTGACGGAAATGTTAGCAAAAAAAGCTCGTTATGGGGAATCGTTGGAGCACTATTACTATTCGAAAATTAATCTGTTAAATAGGTGCAAAATCTATGGCCGACAGGCAGTTGATTGTATATTACACGGAGTAGAGGATAGGGCTGCAAGGGTAGGCGCGCAAGCAGCACAGTTCACTGAACCA
The DNA here is from genome assembly GCA_947623375.1 of Apotomis capreana. Taxonomy (NCBI): domain Eukaryota; kingdom Metazoa; phylum Arthropoda; class Insecta; order Lepidoptera; family Tortricidae; genus Apotomis; species Apotomis capreana. Next base: position 4,235,605 of record OX392519.1, read on the forward strand.
GAGCAAATTTTAAAATATTTCAGAACCGTTAAACCTGGACCAGTTAGAGAAAAGGAATCTTATAGCTCTGCCAAACAGCGCACCGAAAATAGACTATCACTCGCCAAGCCAAGTTCTTCCAGGGATGGCCTAGGTCCTAAAAATGTTACTTGTTACAATTGTGGCGAAATAGGACACCGTAGCACAAAATGTAGTAAGCCGGCAATAACTTGCTCCACTTGTAATAAGGTGGGGCATCAAACAACTTATTGTTTTAGAACCAGATTTAACAAAGAAATGAAAGAGAAAGGTCAAAATGGGGTGGATAACACCGGTGTAGGAGTAGTTGCAAAGAATGAGAAGCAGGTGGCGAGATTAGCTATCAATACTGAAGTTGTGAAAGATCAGGATCAGAGTGTAAATACTCCAGATAATACGATCGATAAATACATAATCGACATTAAGATCAATTCAATGCCCGTTACATGTCACGTAGATTTAGGCAGCCAATGTTGTTTAATACGATTGAGCGTCGCCAAAGAATTGAAACTCGACGTCAATCAGTCTGAAGAGCTCCCAATTCTTAGAGGCATAGGCGCAAACTTAGTTATACCTCTTGGCCTAACAGTTGGTACCGTGGAAATTCAAGGCATTAAAGAGACTGTTAATCTATATGTCGTTGAAGATTATGTCCTTCATCAACCTGTTTTGATAGGACACTCTTTCACCGAAAGACCGGATATAGTGATCACTAAAACTCCATCAGAGTTAATATTTCAAAGGATATCGTGTGATAAGGTCCGTTTGATGGCGCGTAAACAATCGACGATATCTAGTAATTGTATCGGATCTATTGAAGTAACTTCAGATAGTTCGCTAACTGGTAGGATTGATGTTAAGGGCTCTTTACGCGGTCCCAATGGGGGGGAATATTACCTGCTTCCCGGGCAATACGACATTCAAATGGGTTCTAGCGCTCTTCTAGTATACAATGCTTCACCCAAAGCTATTACGATTCCAGAAAGCTTCTTGTTGACTAGGGCGCTGTTTAAGAGACAAGAACCAACTCGCGACGTAAATGTTATGACCACCTATAGTGTTAGCATTAGTGAAACAGAGATTGACGAGTCTATACAATGCGGTGAGAATCTCTCTACCGATGAGCGTCTGCAGCTCCAGCAGCTACTAAGCAAGCACAACCAATGTTTTTCAAGTAGTTTAAAGGATCTCGGCTTCACTAATGCAACAGAGATGACAATAGAGTTGGAAGATTCGCAACCAGTAGTTTACCGGCCGTATAGAATGTCGTTTGCAGAGAAAGCATTAGTTAGAGACATGACTCAGGAAATGCTTGAAAGCGGTATTATTCGAGAATCGTCCTCCCCTTATGCTAGTCCTATAGTTCTTGTGCAAAAGAAGACTGGTGAAAAGCGGTTATGTGTGGACTATAGGGCGCTCAATCGTAAAACTAAAAAGGACCACTATCCGCTCCCCCGCGTTGAAGACCAGCTAGACCAACTGGCAGGTAACAATTTGTTCACGTCACTCGACTTAGCATCTGGTTATTATCAGATACCCATATCTGAGGAGTCACGACCTAAAACGGCCTTTGTAACCCCCGAAGGCCAATTTGAGTACAATCGCATGCCTTTCGGCTTGGTTAATGCGCCGTCCGTCTTTCAACGGACTATAAATAAAATTCTACAAGATGCCAAAATTAAATACGCAATAGTGTATATGGATGATATCCTTATTCCGGCTAAGGATATCAAAGAGGGTTTACAAAGACTGGAGGAGGTACTAGTACTACTCAAAGCTGGTGGGCTTACGCTTAAACTTAGCAAATGTAATTTCTTTAAAGAAAATATCGATTTCCTTGGGTTTGAAGTTAGCTCCAATGGAATACGTCCAGGGTCACGCAAAACCGAAGCAGTATCTAGGTTTCCTAAGCCAAATAATCACCATGAGCTCAGACAGTATTTAGGCTTGTCAGGATTTTTTCGACGTTTTATTAGAGACTATGCGCATATCGCAGCACCAATGACTAATCTCTTGAGGAAAAATTCTGTATGGGAGTGGGGCGAAGAGCAAGAGCAATCTTTTAATAAAATAAAAACCTCCCTCACTGAACGCCCCTGTCTAGCCCTATATGACCCTAACGCTGAAACTCAGCTGCATACGGATGCCAGCAAGGATGGCTTGGCTGGTATACTATTGCAGAGTAACGCTAGTGGGATATTCCAGCCTGTTTCCTACTTTAGCCGAAAAACGACCCCAGACGAACAGAAACTACATTCGTACGAGCTGGAGACTTTAGCGGTTGTTGCAGCTCTAAATAGGTTCAGAGTCTACCTGATAGGTAAACCATTCAAATTACTGACTGACTGCAACGCTCTTAGATTCACTCTAACCAAACGAGACGTTATCCCGCGAGTTGCTAGGTGGTGGATCCAGCTGCAAGAGTACGACTTCATAGTGGAATACCGGCCAGGGACGAGGATGGCGCACGTCGATGCACTGAGCCGCAACCCGGTAGGTAGCGCTCAGTCGGAGGCACACATTCTTGATGTTTTATCAACACAGAGTCAATCGGTGCACGACCAGGATCAAGACTGGATAACGACTGTGCAGAGTGCGGATGAGGAGGTAAAAAGGATAAAAGAAGTCTTATCTGATCCTGAATCTGCTCGCGTATGTGGCTACCACCAAAACTACAAGCTGAAGAACGGGCGTGTTTACAAGGTTGTCGGTGAGGAACTGAAATGGTATGTACCTAAAGGCGTGCGGTGGCAAATCGTGAAACGAAATCATGACGACGTGGGCCACTGCGGATTTGAAAAGACCCTTCAGCGCATCAAAAAACATTACTGGTTTGTTAAAATGCGCCGCTTTATAAAAAAATATGTCGTATCCTGTTTAGAATGCGCCCATCACAAGGCACCCGGAAGTAAGAGTGAAGGAGAGCTGCATCCCATTGATAAGGTTAGTGTACCCTTTCACACCGTCCACGCTGACCATCTGGGCCCATTCATTAAGAGTAAAGGCGGTAATAGCTATTTGCTTGTCATAGTTGATGGCTTTACGAAATATGTTAATATCATCCCCGTGCGGAACACAAAGTCTACGACGACGGTAAAAGTTATGAAATTACACATAAAGTACTTCGGTGTACCCACACGACTCATTACTGACAAGGGTTCTAGTTTTACCAGCAAAATATTCAAGGAATTCATCAGTTCTTACGGCATTAAGCATATTGAAAACGCCGTCGCTACCCCCAGAGCTAATGGGCAAGTAGAGCGATTTAATCGCACCATCCTTGACGCGCTGTCTACTTCCTCTCATGGTGATTGCGAAAAAAAATGGGACGAGCATATCTTAGATATCCAATTAGGAATCAACACAACAACCCACAAAACTACTGGCAAAAGTCCATCTGAGCTTCTGTTTGGCTTTAATATTACAACTCGTACACAAGGCATTTTAAATCCTATTGTCAACGAAACTACTAAGGTTACTAGCCCCGATGAGCTACAATCTATTAGGGCAGAGGCAAGTGACAAAATAAAAATGCAACAGGCGAAAGACTCTGATCGGTTTAATAAAAAAAGGAAACCTTCTAAGACATATTTGGAGGGAGACTTGGTTCGGGTACTGCGCCAGATGCCACATGACGGCAAATCTCAAAAACTTGTCGATAAATATCAGGGTCCTTATCGAATAGTAAAGGTGCTCCCAAACGACCGATTTGTAATCGAAGACACCCCTCTAACACGAAAAAAAGGTAGACGTTATGAGAACGTAGTCGCCATCGATAAAATACAGCCGTGGCTAACGTTTGTAAGGAATTTCGACACAAGCGATGATGAGGGTGACGATGAAAGTGATAAAGAGGAGTAGGTAGTAATTCTTAAAATTATAAGCTATATTAAGGTATTATAAACATAAAACTAAGATTACTATGTATACGGTGTCCTTGATCTATATAGAAGTAACGTCTGCGTCTGTAATAATAAACATACTTAATAGTGTTTCTGTGTACAAAGACAGCTATATGGATAGAGGGCATCAGTTTCATTTTACCTGTACGCGTATATTTAAGCTATTAATATTGATTTACATCTATGATTATAAATTGTAGTGATTAGTTGAAATATAAACGTATTGCTGTCAAGAATTAATGAATATAGTACACATATCCCATATGTACTGATTCTAGTAGTGTTATCTGCATCTATAACCTACTCGTGCACAAATATTGTCAGCTTATTTGCAGCAATTTAATTTAGTTTATTATTTGCTTTAAAATAATTTAGTTTATTATTTGCTCATTCTAAAATTATCTTGGTACATACAAAATCCTAGCAAAATTTATTTAATTAAATCATAAGTATGTACCAGCTTTAATAATTTAATGGTTATACTTCAATTGGCTGTATAGATAAATTTATTTTGGTGTGCAATCAAATATATTATGGAATCATTTGTAAGGAAGTTGTATATTTAAATTTTATAAATAAGTCGAATATTGCACTATATTTTAATGCATGTGGTAAAGTAAAAAAATGAACATATCTGAATGGCGTGAGGTCCCGCCTAGAACAGGATGGCCGAGCTGTAAGGTGCAATTAATAAATGATATCAATATTAATAAATCTTATAAACATTTATAGACTATTCTTAAATATTGAATTTTAATTATAAAATAGTTTAACTGACTGGTTCCGGTGGCGCCACTGGCGTGCCGCCTTTGCACCCCACTTCCGTTAAAGGTGGTGTGATCGGAACGAGTCAGGAGCGGCATTCTGTTCTCGGCTGGCATAGCGAATAGTCGATAATCTCGAAGTGTTGTTGGTTTGATGTTCTTTGTGTTACAAAATACATAACGTGAGTCTACTTACTGGTTTTCATTTAGCATCCTGCAAGATCCTAACATATATATATATATCCTGACCGTTTTCGGCCACGGCGACTGCTTCAACTCCTCTGTTGGCGTTCGTGTGCTCTCATGTGGCTAACGAAGCCGATCTTGTTATTAAAGCCCCGTGGGCACAACGGGCACGAGAGAACACCATTATTATAATTATAGCTGATCACCGCTGGTGGTCGGGCTTTCAGCTCATCCCTCTTGTCGTCGAGTGCAATTTACAGCTACTATGACAGGGGAATTTGTACTGAAGGGATAGGGATAAATGGAGACATCTTTAGCCCAACAGGGTTTTACAACCCACGCCATATTGCGTATTTTTAGTGTTACTAATTTATCTAACTGGCAACAATTTTTTGAAACTGACGTTCAAAATCGGGAATGTCACTGATGTAAAGAAAGAGAAAGCAGGACTAAATATTCCGAAAATCACAAGTAATTTTTTGAATAATAAAGCCAAAACTATTCACAGTAATGAAAGACATTTTTTTTCAATAGGGTTTTGTACTTGACATATAATATAATAATGCAAATATAATTATGACGTATGCACATCATTGCCATATGAAAGCTTTTTGTAGCGCCACTATCCCTGGGCCGGGCCGACACTTCTTAGACTATACATATTACATCAGCTACATTGCACCGACAAGAGTTTGACTCTTTAAATTTAGGATGATGTAGGTATTTCTTAATTTTGTTTTGTGAAAAAGTAACTCAAGGATTTAATTGACATTGTCTTTACAGCTATTTGGGTGATATTTCCGTGACATTTCGATTGTTGCTATTCGTATTTGAACTGCATAAATCTTTTTTCTTTTATAAATAAATATTAAGGGAAAATCTTACACAAATCGACCTAGTCCCAAACTAAGCAAAGCTTGTTCTATGGGTACTAGACGACGATGTATAGATAAAATCCTTGACTTGGGAACGAATATGCGAGTTCATCACACAAATATTTATATAGACGGGATTGGAACCCAGGACCGCCGGCTCAGTAGACAGGTGCACTACAAACTGCGGCAAGTGCGTCAAAATTAGCGAAAAAATAAACTAAAGTAGATTTGTTGTGAATTAAAAAAAATCAGACAGTTGTTATCCAATACAGCCCCTGAATTAGGTGAAAGAGTGTACCTATATATTGGTTAGGTACTTTCAAAATCAGCATCATTATTTGCGCCTCGTTTATTTCAGGATATATAGGGTCTACAGCAGATCTCAAGTATTTTATTTATTACATTAAAATTAAAGATAAAAATAAAAGTGAACAATTAACCCCTTACCGCATACGAAGCCACATATGACAGTTATTAATGTTGACCTTATTGACACAGATTAAATTTCAATTTTTTTTTATATATATGCGGCAAGGGGTTAAAACTAAGAACATCACTACATAGTATAAAACAAAGTAGCTTCCTGCTGTCTGTCTGTCTGTCCCTATGTATGCTTAGATCTTTAAATCTACGCAACGGATTTGGACGCGGTGTTTTTTTAATAGATAGAGAGATTCAAGAGGAGAGTTAATACATGCATAATATAGATTTCCACCCGTGCGAAGCCGGGGCGGGTCTCTAGTAAAATAACTACGCAACCTTAAAAGTTAAACAAACAATCAAACATAATATGCAACTAAAATCGGTTGAATAGTTTTCGCGCTATACTGAAACACACTTACATATAATACATAAGTGCTAAGACTGCTAAACTTATAAATTATAACCCTTCCTTTTGGCTTTGCCGTAGTTGGATAACAATACAAAATTTGAACGACCCACTTGTAGGACTGTCCGAACTTGAATCCTGAATTGCAAAACCATGACCTTCTATGCAAATTTCGTTCTTGACCCACTTAGACACCTGAAAGATAGGAGTATGCGCGTATATTACAATAACATTGGCACACATTCCGATTCATTTACCCATTCTACACGTTTCTACAGAATAGTCCGTCTAGCACAACGCTTCGCGATTCTTCCCAAGATAGCACACATGTTGTATAAGAGCTTAATACAGCCCTGACATGGCTAAAATAAGTCGTTACTAAAAGCTAAGTTACCGACATAGCTCACCGTATTAGCAATTTGAAGTGGCAGTGAGCTTGATGGCCATATTAGCCAAAGAACCAATAACCGGTGGGGTAAACGTGTTCTTGAGTGGAAACCGCGGATCGGCAAGCGTAGTGTGGGACGCCCTCAGACTTGGTGAAGATAATTTTTGCAGGGTGGATGGCAAGATCTGGATGAGAGTAACCGAGAATCGTTCTCAATGGCGTGCAGTTTGCCTATGTCCAGCAGTGGACAAGAATAGGCTGATGATGATGATGATGATGTTGTGTTAGACCTCAAAGGAGATGGCGAGACGAATTTGATTTTGCCAAGACTGGTCAGAAATTGCTCAGGAGCGCGGCACGTGGAAGAATGACAGGGAGGCCTTTGCCCAGCAGGGGGACACTCTAAACTATAAAAAAAAAACATACCCCAGGGTTTCCAGAGCACGAACGCCACTTCACTTTCACGCCTAAATTGACGTCAAATCATTTGTGCTCTGAATTCTCCGAGGTATAAACATGAACATTTAGGTATCTGTATTTGTATGGATATATTATTACCACACTTTTACGGTCGCAAGAGGATATACAAAATACTAACCTGCCATTTCACTTTGAGCGAAAAAAAAACTAGTATCATCAAACGAGAAAGTATCTTTAACCCCCGACGAAAAAAGGGGGAGTGTTATAAGTTTAACATGTGTAACTGTGTCTGTGTATAGCATTGTAGCTCCGAAACGGATGGACCAATTGAAGTGAATTTTCTTTTTCATCGAAAGACTTTGTCCGTCGAGATGGTTCTTAGCCAGATTTGGTGGAAATAGGACCAGTAGTGTCAAAGATATTCAGCTTTAATCGGAACAAGTAACAAGATCTCAGCCAATGTTAAAGTTGAGAATCACATTTTGTATAGTTATGTTCAGTTTTAGGAGCATTTTCAATATCATTCATTGAATGAGGGTCCCATGATGACCAGCTACTTGTGACATTTTTTTTATTGTTTATTTCTAAAAAAGTATTAACAGAAACGCATTTAAAACCCCTTTCTTTCAATTAGCCTTAATATATTTTAGCGTGTGCAAACAAATACGAAGCGGCAGTTTCTAATCCCCTTACCGTCTAGGGAAGCCCTAACAACAAATCCAATATGCATCGCCGGTGTGTGCAGCCGGTAATAGGCCGTTTGGAAGATTTGTTACTAGTCACAGGTAAATAGACAATAGTTTATTTATTCACCTTTATTGCACAAAATACAAAGATTAGATTAGATTTAGATTTATTTATTTCATAATATAAAATGTCAATATAAATTACACGAAGTCAATTTACATGCACTTATACTATGATCGTCATATATTAATATTAACAGATAAAATGTGATGAAATTGATAGTAAAAACAGCGGAATTAATAATAAAACAGATTAAATAATTACATGTCACAATTTTAAACAAACAGATAGAAATGTCAAAGTAGCTCATAAATGGATTGTCAAAATACAAGAATTAACACGATAAAAATAACACTGAAAATAACAAAGTCAAATAAGGCAATAATTAGGAATAAGGTCAACAGGAACTTAGGTATTGTCAGTATATAATGTCATAATTAACAAAACTGGAGTATAAATAAAAACAATGTCAATTATACAAATATAAATTACGTTTCCATATACTCATTTACTGAGTATAATGGATTATCCAATAAAAAGTTTCTCAATTGTCGTTTAAAACTGTCGTCAGATGGCTCGATTCGTAATTCCGCGGGTAGACGTTCATAGAACGTGGGACCGATGACGCGCGGGTTTTTACAGGCAAGCGCCAGGCGACGCGGAACTGTCCTGAGTCTTCCTGTGGATCTAATTTGTTTGCCCGATACCTCAACACGCGCAAACATTGGCAAATTATTTCTCACGTACATTAGAACCTCAAACATGTAAAGTGAGTAGTGCGTCATGATGCGATACTTTATAAAGAGATCTCTGCAAGAATGTCTGGGTTCCACTCCAGCCAGTATCCGAAGTGCTCGTTTTTGGATTATAAGAACGCGTTTGGCATCGGTGGAATTACCCCAGATAATTGAACCATAGGACATTATTGAGTGGAAATGCGCAAAATATACAGTTTTTAATGCATTATTCGATATTAATGGTTTCAATTTTCTTAACGCAAAGACGGCACTACCCAACCTATCACACAGTTGGTCCACATGACACTTCCAGTTTAAGTTTGAGTCTATCATGAAGCCGAGAAACCTACATTCAGTGCATAATGGCATCGGGACGCTGGTAATACATGGGGGCACTGCGGTGTGGCGGCCCGAGAAAACCATGACATTGGACTTCGTTATGTTTAAGAGTAAACCGTTCGACGAGAACCACTTTTGGAGTTGCCCGCAAGCGTCATGGATTTTATTGGCTAGCTGTTCGTACGTTTTTGCGCTAACTATGACTGTAGTGTCATCCGCGAAGAGCACCGACAGACCAGTCGTGATTGCCGATGGCAGATCATTGACAAATATAGTGAACAAAACATTCCCGAGGGCTGATCCTTGAGGGATGCCTAGACGTACGCAACCAGCATCCGATGTATTTACCGAAAATGCTACTAAAACTGGACATAACTATAAAATTTGGAATTCTTAGCTTCAATATTGGCTGAGATCTTGTCACTTGTTCCAATTAAAGTGAAATATCTTAGAGACTATTGCTCCTATTTCCATCAAATGTGGCTTAAAACCATCTCGACGGACAAGTCTTTCGATTAAAAAAAACACTCAAATTGTTCTAACCGTTTGGAAGTTATGATGCCACAGGCAGACACAGTCTACAGGATGTACAGATCATTCTGAACGTATTATTATACCTGGCTAGGTTTTGCTGCTGACTGTACATATTCATTTTACACGTTAAATAAATAACACGTGTTCTAGATAAAAAAACTAAAGTTCGTCAAGCAAACAGAAAAAAGCGAGACCTGTGATTACGAATATTCGACACGTCTCTAGGGATCATAGTAAAGTGGTGATGAACTCAGGGCATTCTATTTCTCAACCGAACGCATTTGTAAAGATGTTGAGTTATAGTTTCACATTTTTATTATTTTGTTCTATATGTCGCTTACAACGACATATAGTCATACGATTAAATAAATAATTATTAGATCACCCTTAAACTTAATAATTTGTGTGGCATTGAAGTACGGGCCGATAGACAGACAGACAAAGGGAAAAGTGATCCTATAAGGGTTCCGCATTTTCGTTCAATGCACGGGACCTTAAAACATACACATCAACTTAAGAGCTTGAACCTCTTGCGAAGTCGGATGGTCAAAACTTGACCTTCTGACAAACTAAGCATTTGTAAATCATCGACAAATCTAATAATTTGCATGGCGCACTTTCATTCGCGTTTGATAGACAGACAGACGTACATACATACAGAACTATAGACAACGAGCAGATAGGCGAACATACAGTCAGACGTTCTGATAGACATTTGGACAGACATACAAGTAGACTATTATAGAAGGAAAAATAGAAGGGAAAAGGAAGAGGGGAAGACCGAGAAGGACATATATGGAGCAAATAAAGGAAAAAATTAATGTTTCATTGTATAAAGAAGTAAAAGAGAAGGCGGAATGTAGAATAAGCTGGAAATTACTCCACCGACAAGAGCTTAGCTCTTAAATATATGATGATGACAAGCAGACAGACGCACCAGTGAGATAGACAGACGGACAGACAAATAAACAGGCAGGTGGACAGACAGACAGGTGGAGAACAAATTACTATTACATATGAAAAAGCTCGAATTTTATGGAATCAGAGGCAATGCATACCAGCTTTAGCTGAACTGAATTATCTTCAAAACAGAAAACAATTCGTGGAAATTAGGAACGTTCAAGCTTGTTACGAAAACTGTATAACTTCTAATGTTGTTGATGTCAAAAGAGGCGTCCCTCAGGGTTCAATCTTGGGTCATTTACTATTTCTTGTTTTTACGAACGACCTCGTACACTTCATTAATAATAAAATTAAAAATTGTCAGTTGATAGTATATGCAGATGATACAAATGCGACTGTTTCTGCTGATAGTATTGATGAGTTAAATAAAGATACGAATGATACAGTCTCCATAAATAACGTACGTGTTAACACGGACAAGACTAAATTAATTTTGTTTAAATATAACTCTAAGAAGTCAGACAAACTTGAAGTGTTAATGAATGGAGCTGCCATTGATGTAGTGGACCACGTAAAATGTCTTGGTGTGCATACCGATTCTCATCTAAATTGGAAACATGAGCTTGAAGTTGTCGAGAGCTCTATTGCGTCGGCATGCTATGCCTTACGGTGTCTTAGAGAGGTCATGGGAATCGAACAGCTCAAGACAGTTTATTATGCTTTGATCGAATCTAAATTGAGATACAGTATCAAGCTTTGGGGAAACAGCTTCCGATATAATATTAATAGAGCGCTGATAATTCAAAAAAGAGCAATTCGTACTATGTTTCGCTTACCTCCATGGGTTTCATGTAGACGTAATTTTAAAGAACTAAATATTCTCACGGTACCCAGTTTGTATGTCTTAGTGCTACTCACAAAATTCCTCAAGAATCAGACTATAGTGAAGAGCAATGTGAACGCTTACTAACGCGTACTAAAAACAGGAGATTTCCTCTTTGTCCTAGACTCAAGGTCGTAGCACATTCTGCTAGTCACCAAGCCGTAATACTTTTTAACAGACTGCCTATGGAACTAAAAATCATTACGAACGACTCGCTGTTTCATAGGGAATTGAAAACATTTTTGTTGAGAGGTTGCTTTTACAGTGTTGATGATACGAGTATATTACGAGTATATAGACGATACGTAAATGTGTAAATGTGTTAGATGGGCTGAGTATTTTTATATTTTAATATTGTCACCTAAAATATTGCTTTATCCCAATTGTTATGTTAATTTTAATTTAAAATTGTATTTCAAACACAATACCTGTATAGTTTATGAATAAAATACTATGACTATGACTATGATAAAGTGACCCTACTAGGGTTCCACATTTTCCGTGGAAGACATTGAAATCAAAAACAACCATATAGACTTATTTATGAACTCGCTCGTTTTCGATGGTCAAAACCTGACCATCTGTCAACGGTATTTGTAAATCATCGACTAACCCATCAATTTGGGTGGCGCCCCATCACCCCGATCCGTTTCACTCACTTAACGTCCCCCCCACCCCCGTATCGATTGCGCGCCCCACTTATACCGCCACCCTTTTTAAAATGTCGGGCGAGACAATGGTAAAAAGAGGAACCGAATTTTTATGAAAGAGTTATCGAGCTGATTAAAAGGATTGGGGACGGGGGAATACGTACTGATTGCGGTCCGAGCCTAAGGCGAGGATAGCATGTCCCTCGCGCGATTGTAGACATTGTGATTACTGATTTGATTACCAAATGCTGTGTCGAATGATTTTATAAAACTGGGGATTAGTGCAAAACTGGGGATTAGTGGGAAAATCTTAACAGTTTGTTAACTTGGTTGCTAAGATATATTAAATGAGCTCAAACTCGAGGGGAGAATGTCGTTATATTGCGGTTCCAATGGCCATCTTTCGTTTTAATCATCATCATCGAGATGAAGAAAGTTGTTATATCTCAACTCCTACTCTCTCTCCCTATATCTGTATCGTTTCGCCAAATTTCCATTTGTCCGAAAGTAATTAATAAACGACGCGGTTGGCGCAGTTTGTAGAGCTTGAGCCGGCGGTCCCGGGTTCGAATCCCGGCCAGGGCAAATATTTGGGCGATGAAGTCGAATATTTGTGCTTGGGTTGTTCTATGTATTTAAGTATATATTTATCTATATAACTATGTATATCGTCGTATAGTACCCATAACACAAGCCTTCTTGAGCTTAATTTGGGACTAGATCGAATTGTGTGAGGTTGACCAATATTTTGTTTTTCCTGAAACCTGTACTAATTTCAGGATTTTATAAATAATAAAATATAAATATAAAAATTTTGACATCATTTCTGATAATATATACTCTTTTTCGTGCCTTAAAAGCAATCAATTTCATTATACCGGGTAGTTGCTAAACAAATGTTGTTCAGATTGAAGAGTATGTATGTATATTTTAATTTATTGCTCCTATGACAGGCAACACGGAAAATTGAGCCAAATGAATTTCATTATATATCTTTTTGTTCTTTTTCTTCTGTTCAGTGTCAAGTGTCAGTTTTATCAATTCTCAAGTGATAAATTTTTGCATGTCACTTAATAAAAATGAAATAGCTTCCGAACAACTTCCGCGCCTCTTCCATCGGCTCATAATATCATAACCTCTCTTAACCCGACGAATGCCGCCCGGCTTCTTGCAAGTGTCTCGCGCGAACAAAATCAATACAATAGAAGTGTTTTTAACCGTCTGCGCTATACCGGAGCAACAGATGTACCCCCCAACGGTGCTGGGGTTAACGATAGACGGAAATGGAACTCGTATCTGTCAAAAATTGTTTGCGACATGATTTTAGTGGCAATTGTATATTTCATTAAACATGCGTCAATTACTCGCCGAGACGTTTCTATCTATCTATCAGCCCAAGACGTCCACTGCTGATCATAGGCCTTCCCATGACTCGCAACAAAGTGCGATCCCGTGATGACGTTTCTAAACAACCTCAATTGTAAGTATGAACAAAATCAATACAATAGAAGTGGTTTTTAACCGTCTGCGCTATACCGGAGCAACAGATGTACCCCCAAACGGGGTTAGGGTTACCGGTAGACGGCAATGGAACACGCTATCGAAAATTCCATGTTTGAGAAACATCCATTAATTACTTGCCCAGACGTTTCTAAACAGTCCCAATTAAGTACAAACAAAATCAATACAATAGAAGTGTTTTTAACCGTCTGCGCTATACCGGAGCAACAGATGTACCCCCCAACGGGGCTAGGGTTACCGGTAGACGGAAATGGAACACGCTATCGAAAACTCCATGTTTGAGAAACATCCATTAATTACTTGCCCAGACGTTTCTAAACAATCCCAATTAAGTACGAATAAAATCAATACAATAGAAGTGTTTTTAACCGTCTGCGCTATACCGGCGCAACAGATGTACCCCTCAACGGTGCTAGGGTTAACGATAGACGGAAATGGAACTCGTATCTGTCAAAAATTGTTTGCGACATGATTTTAGTGGCAATTGTATTTTTCATTGAACATGCGTCAATTACTCGCCGAAACTGCTGCTGATCATAGGCCCTCCCGTGACTCGCAACAAAGTGCGAATCCGTGATGTCGTTTCTAAACAGCCTCAATTGTAAGTATGAACAAAATCAATACAATAGAAGTGTCTTTAACCGTCTGCGCTATAAATAGTGGAGCAACAGATGTACCCCCAAACGGGGCTAGGGTTACTGGTAGACGGAAATGGAACACGCTGTCGAAATGTCATTTTTGAGACAAGATATTAGTGCCAGCTCTGTTTTTCATTCAACATCCGTCAATTACTCGCCGAGACGTTTCTATACAGCCCCAATTGTAATTATGAACAAAATCAATACAATAGAAGTGTTTTTAACCGTCTGCGCTATAGCGGAGCAACAGATGTACCCCCGAACGGGGTTAGGGCTACCCGTAGACGGAAATGGAATGCGAAGTCAAAAATTTCACGTTTAAGGCAAGATTTTAGTGCCATCCGTGGGAGTATATTTCTTAGAAAATCCGTCATCTACTCATTCCTAAAAGCATCTTTCATTTAAGGAAAAAAGTTATGAATGTATTATGAAGGGTTATTTACAAAAACAACATAACTGACTAGACTGGTTGACACCTACTGTCAATAGAAATGTTTCGTTACGTCAGTTATGTTGTTTTTGTAAACACCCCTTCATATACATCATGGCTCAAAAAAACCGCTTACAATACACATTTATACAATACGGAGCTAGTGTGATGATTTCCAGTTAAGTTTGAATAAGTGAAAATAGAAACAGATTGACTAATTGATCAGCTTCGAATGGAATGTTATTTATGGAAAAGAATTAAGTTGTCCTTAACTTAACTTCGTCCACTTAAAACTTTTTCATCTTCGTTGCATTCTTTTTTCATCGTCCTTGTGCCAAAACTGGTTAAAATTCGTCCAGTAATTTCGGCGTGATCAGAGGACAAAGACATTTTTAACAACAGATGGCGCTATACGACATACAAATCTTGCATCCCACTGTTAAGGTTTTTCTTGAAATAATAACCCCTCCTTATACAGAACTGGTTAGTAATACAATTTCACTAGTATAAATAGACACACAACACCAAACTGTATCCCCCAATTTCATTAGCATTGGGTTTCTGAATTTTAATTGCAGTATTTAAGTAAACTTAAGGACATAATATTCAAATTATAATGTGTTTGTCTGAGGTCCATTAAATGCAGTAATTAACTTTAAACACCTTACGATCGCTAACCTAAATACATACAAACGATTTTATAAACAAACAGCAAATAGGTCATACATTATTATAAAACGGTGCCTAAGCAACAATGCAACCTTGCGCATACGCATATGTAGTGTGGTAGCTATTGGGAAAATGGTAAGTAAGCGAAACTGTAACGAATTAAATTTCAAAGAGAAGTAAACGCTGAAATTGGAAGAGATTAGAGTAACTAATTTATCTCAAACATGCAATGAAATGTCGTTAAAACGTGGGGTTTAACAGGCTCCGAAATGACGTTTAGGGCGGAACTCGAGAGAACTGTAAAGGAATTTCATAAAAAAATGCCCTAAGCCGGCAAGTAATTTTTTTTAAACATGACGTCTGTATTCATGAATATCACGTGAGTGGTGTATATTTTTATTTCATTGCAACTTACGTGAATTTAAACTGTATAAACGCCAGGCTGATAATGCTTATAATATTTTCATGTAACAATATTTATTTACCAAATACGAGAAGAAAACGCTATCCGGTTTAGATCTATTTGCATAGTGTTGTAATTTGTATACTAAGTTGCAATATGTGCTTCTGGCAATTAAAACTAAAAAAATGTAGATACTCTTTTTTATTTTGGCAATATCTGATCGATCGCTCGCGATAAGACCTAGCGCTAAGACCGCCTAGCCTGTTGTTTACCTCAAATTGTAATTTTTTGCATTGTATTTCTCCTGTATGTTTTATGAGGTGTGCAATAAAGAGTACTTGTATTGTATTGTATTGTATCTGCCATCCTCAAGGCCACAAGCCCGACTGACAACGAATTTTTATAGCGCAGCTGAACTCTTTAATTTTGCGCAGCAAAACTGACGAAGCTGACGAAAAACGGTAACGAAAGAAGAGTTTGTACTCGTATCACACGAGAATATTTAAAAGTTACTTGTACTGTACCATTTGCAAGCTTATCATTAAACCGTCTGGAAAGGCTAAGTGTGAATCGATTTGAAACTCGTAATTGAAGGAATATTACAAAGTTACTTAGTTAATAGCATTTTTATACGTAATTGCAACTACTTTACCTACAAGCCACGTCATCTAAATGATGCTAATATTGCTTATTTTACTTTCTAATCATTACTTTTTTATTTTACTCGTTAATAATTCCGCTTGAAATTTGTAAATATGTCACGTACCTTTTCTATAAACCCTTTTTTATTGGGTGAAAATATAAACATAATAATATTATTTTTCGAACACTTATTTCTAGTCATTCAAATATTGGCAAAGGAACTATTAAACTATCTAAATTGATGATAAATTGACTAAATTCCTAACAATGCAAATCTAACAACAATAAGTAGATGCGGTATGGAAATTATTGGCAATTTAGCATTAATTATATTAAAGGCATTCCAAATTCAGTGCTTGATTACTATGCAAAATAATTAAGCGTTTGACCTCAATCGCACCTGATGTTAAGTGACAATAATTAGTGATGAACAAGTCTTACTATTATAAAATAGTAAAAATTAAAGGTATTTAAGATTTTGTATTTCTTGTAGGTATTATACAAATACAAAATTGTTTATTGCGTGAAAAACTTGTTTTATGTTATGTGTATTAGTGTAAGGGTTGGTTGGAGCCCTAAAGCAAAAAAATGCATGTGTGGGACACACCGCTCTTTAATAGGTAACATGGGAATTAAACAATTTAATTATGACGTTTTATTGTATCGGTTTGGCCAATTTCAATTATTTTGGGACAATTTTGGGGCGGCTTAGTTATCTACGGATGAAAGATAATATCAAACTTGTAACCCAGATACTCGTATGGAGAAACAAAAAGAAAAAATAGGAACGTGGCTTTGTCTTAGTGTCTGCATTTGGATAGTTGAAAATAATTTAATTTCGAAAAACTATTAAATATTATATATATTTTTTAATAGAATCTTTTATCGACTCTGATTTTTTATGTGGAAATACCACATTTTTTACTTTTCTAAATATGGACACAAAGGTAAATTATGAAAGAAAAATGTAATGTGATCCACTGCAATATAAGCAGGACTCGAACCTGCGACCCTACGTTTCAGGCGTAGTGCTCTACCAACTGAGCTATCACATCGTTACGTCAATCACACCAAATCTTTGATTCCATAATTCTACGCTACTGGAGCGCCCTCTGCGTCATATGTGTTTAAAATGCGTATGCTTATAATACATATTAAATACCTGTTTAATTGTGAATGAAATAATTTATGTTGTGAAACACTATCAAAAATTAAAAAGCACACCCATGCTCATGGATATAATTTAATAATCACCGAAGCTTGCAAAAATTATATTTAAAATATATTTAACACTTCTGTATCCAATAATATGTATACATTTTGGCAGATTATGTCTAAACAATACGACTCAAAATTTTATACATAATTTTGCACCGTCCACATTTCGCTGTGAACTTCGACATCTGTTTTGGAATACATTCCGGCGCATGCCATGCAATTATTGGAATTGGACGACGGAAAAATTATGACTTAGTTAGTGCTTTCAATTATAGCCTAGGAATAATTGGAGGATGACCTATAAATCGTCAACCATGTCTTTTGACTATTCAGTCGCGCTCGGGCGTTTGAATGGTGTAGTGACAGGGGTAAGAAGGTAAGTAGTAGTGATAATTATTATTTACGTCACCCTAGACCGTAAGTGAGATTTACTACCTGTGGAGAGAAAATCTTACTTCCTGACCAAGGGAAGACGTAAAACTTTAGACAAATCACGGGAGCCCCAGATCGCATATTCGCCCTAGGTATGTAATGTTATTGACTTACTAACGTAATGAGTAGAGGATACCGCCGCTTTTTGTTGACGTTAATTTTCTAGCTAATTCGAAATTCAGACAATTTTTTAGCTTTTCAGTTTTAAATACTTGCGCGTCTTGTATCTTCGGGAGCTTTTTCCCTGTGTTTTTTTTTCTGCTAAATGAATAATTATTGTAACAACGAGCATCACAGAATCAGACGATTCTATAAAGTAAGCTGTATACAATTTGATATTATGGCACAAAATATTATGGATGTAGATTATTAAAGTGAAGCATTATTATGACTTATGAAATTCTGACATTTAATTTTGCGAGTCTAATTACTTACTTTAAATAAAATTTTAGCAAGTGGTGGTATCATCTACTTCAACACGTATAACAGACATTTATACAAAATAAAGCATATTTTACTGTAAGTTAGTGCTTCACATTTTTTTCCTAAATCCTGGATTATCGGATCCAAAAACTCTCTTACCACTACACCCTGTACGTGTACCCGAGGTACACCACCTGTGGCTTCGTAAATTTAGTGTATACCTCACTCTCTCACTCCTGTCAGATACTTTTATACCCCTCCCTTTCACCCCTGTTTTCACAAATAAGTTGCATCCGAAAACAACATAGAAAACTCCTTTTTCTTTCCATTGGAACTTGCACTGTGTTGAGTAGGTTTTAAGGTAGGTTCCTTTTTAGTCTTATAGGTGTTGAAAAATCATTGTGCCAAGATTGGAACTCTAGGAAATTCAGCCGCGTATTGTGATCATACATACCACGGAGTTTTCGGGGTTTTAGGCCGATAGTAGGCTGCGAATCATACGTGCACCCAAAACTCTGGGGTATGATTTTGATACTTAAAATAAATACTGATGGAGGGAAGTAAACTTTCATCGATAATTTGGTAATGAGTTTTAACTGACATCGGTTATCAATGTCGTGTAATTTCCGATAAACTCTAAGATTTTAAATAATAAAATTGAATGCATGTAAACATCTCTCATTGAATTTCAGGCTTGATTGACTATTATGTTTGTTTGACATGACAATAAGTCCGCAATTTGTACTGTTACTTTTGTATTTTGTGCAATAAAGTTTAAATAAATAACTAAACAGCCTATGAAAAATATTCATTCTCTCGATTACTTACATGAACTAACAAACTATAGGTACTTATTTTTAATAACTTATCTTTTGATGGCGATGCTTTATTATATTAATTAATGTCATGGGAACATTTATTTGGCGACTTTAAATGGGCAAAAAAAATCTTTTCGAAGCTATATTTTTGTGGTTAAAAAAGCATGATTATTTTTAGGAAAAACCTTGTAAATAAAATGGGATAGCCTCAACAAAATTACATAAATGAATGTTGAATAAATTACACCAAAATTTTACCATGAATTATTCAAGTGACGAAGACTGAACGATCTAGTTAAAAAACATCGACAAATTGACATAAAACGTGGCTTTACTTACCCTATTGGTAGGATTGAAATCCCTGACCTGGGATTGTCTGGCTATTCGCCAAGCAGGTAGGTACTGAATCCTCTGCATACATGTTAAGGCTTTATTCCTTTTAAATTTTATTTTTATCATATTATCTATACATATAAACGGACAAGTCCTGACTGACTGACTGACTGACTGACTGACTCACTCATCAACGTAGAGCCGAAACTACTGAACCTAGGAACGTCAAATTTCTGGAATAGATCAAGTATGCGATGCAAGCAAGCACTAAGAAGGGATTTTTGAAAATTCATCCCTTAAGGGTGTCAAATCGGGGTTGAAAGTTTGTATGGAACTTACGTAATTTTTGAGTTAGAGTAATAAAACTTTGTGCATAGATTTTCTGTCTAAAAACAAGAAAACTAATTTCAGGATTTTTGAAAACTCATCCTTTAAAGGGGTTATGATTTGATTTGGTGTAGGGACGCCCGGCCGGAAACAGGCGGGCTGTCGATCGCTTGGCTGCGTTCATTCAGCCCAAATTTAAAGGGGTTAAATAGGAGGTGAAAGTTTGTATGAAGAACTTGGAATTCTTTGAGTAAGAGTGATAATATTTCGTGTACAGCTCTTTCTATACAAAGTAAGAAAACAAATTTCAGCATTTTTCGAAATTCATCCCCGAAAGGGGTTAAATGCACAGTGAAACTTTGTAAGAAAAACGTGGTCTGTTTGAGTAAGGAGTGCATTCTTTTGCGTGTAGACTGATCATTAAAAACCGAAATCATGTGTTTCAGCGTTTTTGAAAATTCAACCCCTAATGGGGTAAAGAGGGAGGTGAAAGCTTGAGCTTGGGATCTTTTGAGTAGGAGTGGGAATATTTCGTGCACAGGTTCTTATTTGCAACGTAAGAAAACAAGTTTCAGCTTTTTGGAAATTCATCTTCGAAAGATAAGATAAGACTTCACTTCTTTCTATACAAAGTAAGAAAACAAGTTTCAGCATTTTTTGGAAATTCATACCTGAAAGGGGTTAAATAAAAATGGAACTTTGTATAAGGAACGGGCCGTTTTTGAGTAAGAGGTGCACTATTTTGCGTGTAGACTCTCTTCATCAAAAACTGAGAATATTGATTTCAGCGTTTTTGAAAATTAAACCCCTAATGGGATACGAAGAGAGGTGACAGTTTGTATAAAGAGCTTAGAATTTTTTGAGTAAGAGTGATAATTGAGAAAATAAACTTAAGTTTTTGGGAAATTCATCTTCAAAATGGGTCTTATGGAAGGCGAAAGTTTGGATGAGAAAAGATGATATTCTTTTCGTAAATTTAGTCATATTCCGTGTGTTAAATTTTTGAAGTTTACCTGTATTGTCTGAGTAAAGGGAGAAGATGAAAGTTCATGTAAGGAATATTTTCGTTTATAAACTCTGCATTCATTTTTGGAAGAGATAACTCTCCTGGAGTGGTTAGAAATTTTATATGCAAAACATAGTATTGAGTGACAACACGTCGTGTAAAAAAATGCATTGTTAGGGTTCCATACCTCAAAAGGAAGAAACGCAACCCTCAAAGGATCACTTGGTTGTCTGTCCGTCTATCGAATAAAATGGAAATGAGAAGTTGTTAAAAAAATAAACTTCTAAGTTATATGCCACAACAAACGTCGATACTCTCAAGGGAATCAAAAATTATAAGGTACTTAGATATTTTCAGTTGAACTAAAACTATGAATTTGGCAAGTAATACCGTGTCTTACTAGAAGTACTTATAGGGAGTAATCTGAAACTATACATTTCTAATTCAATAAAAAAGTAGTCTGTATTTAAAGTACGTAAAACAGTTTTCCAACGGTAATGTGAAGTTTGCCAATGAGTACATTTTATCTTTTCCGTAGTAATGTGCAGTGTTTTCATAGTTCGTAAGGAACCCTCTGTGCGCGAGTCCAACTCGCACTTGACCGGCTATTTGTATTAACTGAGAATACTAATGAAATAAATGAAATAATGAACTTTATTCTGCAAGTAGGCCACAAGGGCACTTTTACATGTCTGAGTCTACCGGCAACTGATTTAAACGTTAGAGGAAATTCCTATCCCTAGGGAGATTAAACTTTTGACTATGATTTTGTTCGGTTCATCAGAAAATGAATTGTACCATGTGTATACCACGACGTGATCTAGAAATATATAAATTTGCTACCCAAAAAATGATGTATGCGCGCAGATTTCTATTACTTAGTTGTATATTTTAAGAAACAATAAAACGGGTAGAAACTTACACAGATTTCGTTTACCCTGTGCGAGCGAAGCCGCGGGCAAAAGCTAGTAACAAATATATTGATAATTTCAACCAACTTTTTTGAAGTAAATAATACTTTGCCCCGAGTTCTATAGGTAGTAACATAGCTATTTCATGCTTTCATTGCGTGCAGTCGAAAATAACTTAAAAAATCTAATTTTCCGCGTGAATGTTGCCAATTTCAAGTAGTTTTTTTTTAAACAAAAATTATCAATGAAATATTCAAACTGTAGGTAGAACCAATAAATCCCAATAGCCCTGTTCTAGGTAGTAGCATCAATAATATGTTAAGAAACTTGTTTAATTATAGAGAAAAATGTCTACAACGATCAGCATTTGAAAAGGAATAAGGCCTCTTAAGCTAGCTTCTGCTCGCGAATTTGTCTGCATACCTATAATCGTTAATCGCCATAACGGATAAATAAAATGTTAAAATAAATCCTTAAGAGATGATTTCCCTGATAAAAACTACCCTATAATTATGTTTTTCCCGGGACTAAAACCTTACCATTTCTGTAAAATTGATACAGCATTTAGGCGCGATGAATTAACAGATGGAATATTACAAAGGCGAAAGTTTGTGAGTATGTTTGTTATTTTTTCACGCTCAAACGGCTGAACCAATTTTGATAAGTTTTGGTGTGCAGGTAGCTGACACCCTGAATTAACACATAGGCTACTTTTTATCCTGAAAAATGTAGTTTACCCGCTCCGCGGGGAACACGGCGCGTCGCAGCTAGTTTATAATATTAGTAAAGTTCTATTTTATAATCATATCAAAATTATACATAACTTAATAGTTCAGCGTCTAATTATAATTGAGAATAGCACAGCGTTGTTTCTGATGTTGTGAATTCCAGTCCTGACTCACTCAGTCACTGATTGAGTCAACAGCCCCGCCTTAAACCCTTGACCTGATGACCTAATATGCTAAAATTTAGCATAAAGGTCATCTTTGTGATATAAACAAAGAAGAGGACGGTTGATTTTGACTATGATATATGAGTAATAGGGGTTGGGGATCACTGATATCAACGAAAATGTGCCGTTTTGGAGGATGTTTCCCGATATTTTAGCGTGAACGTTCTCGACAACATTTCCCAAGCAGCACATTAGTGAATTTTGCAGCTTATCTTATAGCTTTAAGTTCTAAATGAGTGGTTTAACAGTGTTTGATACAACTTATAGCTTTAAACACCACTCAAAACTGAGTGGAATGAGTTCATCCTATCACTTGTAGTTGCATAGGAACGTTTTTTGTTTCTACTTTATTACTTATGGTGGGATAAAGTCGATTTTGCTACTTAAAGTTGCATGCAGGTTCAAATTGTCACTCAATAAGAAGCAATAGTGCTATATAAGGCCTTAAAATCACTTATAAGCAACTTTTACATATAAGTGGGAACATACCCTTAATTTGGAACTAAAAGTTCCAAATGACTAGTACAATAGCGAATTATATCACCAATAGTGGCTAAAGGGATAATTTTACGGCTCTTTTGGAACCAAAAAATATTGCAACTTTAAGGCCTAAGAAGTACCTTATTGCCACTCCAACGCATAAATAGGTGTCAGTAGGAGGTTCTTGGAACCAAAAGCAGTTATTTTCACTTATTTCGAACCACTAACGAACTAAAAGTTCTATTATTGTTCCTATTTGCGCCTTGTCAAAATATATTTAATAGTCTTGCTTGTTTAATAGTCTACAAAAGAGCAAATAATTACTATTGGTAATATCATTCACTGCTTTGCCACTCGCAAGATACAAATAAGTGATTATTAGACTTGATAGTTCCAAATAAGGAACAAATAAGTGAAAATAAACACTGTAGGATCTTTTTTAGGGTTCCGTAGTCAACTAGGAACCCTTATAGTTTCGCCATGTCCGTCTGTCCGTCCGCGGCTTAGCTCCGTGATCATACTCGTAAGTGCTAGAAAGCTGAAGTTTGGTATGTGTATGTATCACGCCGACATAACGGTAAAATAAAAACTAAAAAAATAACTTTTTTTCGGGTACCTCCCATACTCGTACACCTAAAGTGGGGGTGATTTTTTTTTTCGTTCTAACACTAGCGTGTGGGGTGTCGTTGAATAGGTCTTTTAAAAACAATAGGGGCCTTCAAAGATCATTTTTTGATAAAGTCAGCAGTTTTGTAAATATTCGCTCGGTAAATCCAAAAAATAGTGTCCCCCCCCCTCTAACTTCTCAACCACTGGTCAAAAAATTATGGAAAAATTCATGAAAATAAGGCCCTATTAGTACTTTCAATGAAAACTATATTGAATAAAATCGGACGAGCCGTTTTTGAGTTATCGCAAAAATTCATAATTTTCTTTTAAATGACGTAAGTGCCCCGCGGTGTTCTTATACTTCGAACGTTACACATATTAGTTAAGTGCCATACTGCATTAAAACATTTCGCTCAATCTGGTGCGTATAATCGATAACTTCTAGAAGGTAATAAGTAATTACAGTTACTTTGGCGCTTACGACCTTTTATAGAGCTTGAAATCTTTCTCGTAATTTAAATTCGATTTTATTGTCTATTGTGAAGGATGGCCAACTACGGAACCCTACACTGAGCGTGGCCCGACATGCTCTTGGACGGTTTTTGTTTCGCCATGTTTACAAATGGAAGCCTATGAAAATTGATTATTTTAACCAGAATTTTATCACACTGACGCATAATCACAGACTTTTGATAGTTGTGACGATGTTACTTTAACATTGTACGTAACCTACAATCATTAGGTCAGGTTTTTAACAGTTTTATTTCTTATCAGTATCTATTCCTTATTTAATTTAGCACTCTCTTTTTTAATATTCCTGATCAAATGAAGGGCGCGTCGAAATTTACAAAGAAAACATACTATAGTTTCACAGTAAAAAAAAATTCGCAAGAATTTCGTGCTTATTTCGATGCTTGTATAACGTAAAGTTTTAATCACTCATCAAACAGACATATAAATCCAAAATGAATATGGCAGATCACGTATTACTTCAATTTGACAGTTGCCTCGCCACTCAAAGATAATTTTGGCGACTCATTTATCACTCATTGACCGAACTGAAATGTTTTCATTCGTTCACTGCGCATAACTTTCACCCATAGTTCTAATTTCCACTTAAGGTTATTGTGAGATCTCTTATGGATTCTATTTAGCACCAAAAATAGGCTGCAATTTTTCTCCTTTTGGTTCTATACTGGTGGCATAAGGGTTCTTGCCACCTATATAGCACTTAGTCATGGTGGTAAATTTCACTTAAGCATCTAATTAGATATGATATACGAGCTATTTAGACCCAATTGTGCTACTTGGGTTCTCATTCAAAATAGACAATGGAAGTTCAGAATCAGCGCAGTCGAGATAGACAAAAGTTGTATCACACTCATATCAAAATAAAACTTTATAACGATTTACCGTAATTGGTAAATGGGTTTTCCTATCGACATGTCATGTCGCATCGCTATCCGGTTAACCGCAGCACAGTGTGCGATAATAAGCCACTAACAAACGCAGCTCTATCGGGCTTGCCGTACCTTGATACTTCGTAGAACTCGCCAGTTGGAATAACGATAGATGTTCAAAGGAATAGTTCTATTTGACCGTACTGTTTTCTAACCGTCGGCTATTTTATAAGGTAAATGGGGTTTTCTATAGACATGTTATTTATATCGCATCTCTACCCGGTTATCCACTGCATAAAGTGCGATAAGTCTAACAAAAGTAGCTCTGCCCGGTTGTCTTACCCTGGTTGCTAATATGACTCACCCATTGTTATAACCCGATGTGTTCCTAGAAATAGTTCCATTGTATGACACAACTGCTGTCCATCTGCAGGATATTTGAGTTCGTAAATGGATTTTCTATCAACATGTCACTACACAATTACAGTTACCCTCAGCCAGTAATAATACACCCCTAACAAAATGTAGCTCTACCCGGGTAACCTTACCCTGGTACTTTAAACTACTAAGTCATTTCATCTTTCAATATCAAGATATTGATTTTATACGGATATGTACATCCCAGTCTCGTTAACCGTTGCATAAAGTGCGGTTACCCGGCGCCGCTAATGCCGGCTCCGCGCTGACAAATGTCGCGCTACCCGGCTTGCCTTACCCGAGTAATGTTGGGCAATATTGCCTTAGGCTGGATTCGACTAATGTTTTCTTCCGAAAATTACGGTTACCTTAAGATAGTAGTTAATGTCAAACCGTAAGGGCGCGTCTCTATTAAAGCGGAGCGGAGCGGAGCGCAGACGTGCAGATGGACCAATCACAAAAAGTGAAGCAGAGCTAAGATACAGATTGAGCCACTGCCACGAATAGTATCAGCTCCGTACATAAATACAATACAAGTACTCTTTATTGCACAACTCATAAAACATACAGGAGAAATACAATGCAAGAAATTACAATTAGAGACGGTCTTATCGCTAAAGAGCGATCTCTTCCAGACAACCTTTGGGTAGTGGAGAACTTGAAAAAAATACTTAAAAAAATATTAAAACCATCATAGCAGTACAGTACTAAATAAACTTTTAAAGTTTGTGTTAACCCTTAATTTGACAAAAACATACGAAGGTCGCTAGTTCAAGCCTCGTTAAGGTTGAATAGAGCAAACAATTCTCGTTCGAAAAAAAATAGAAAAAGATGGTCAAAGAGTGTGTTAATCCCGGTGAACATTGTCAAATTAAGGGTTCTACGCTGAGTGAGTGTTATCAACAATAATTAGTTAATTACCAACGCCAACAAAAACTATTGACATTTAATTACTGTGCTATAAAAAAGTGACTCAAGTCGGTCGATTCCGTATGTCTCCGCTTTGCTCCGCTCTAGTGAAGACGCTCCCTAAGGCCTGTCCACAGCGGAGTATAGCGGAGCTGTGTACAATTTACCAATCACATTTCTAACATTTAAATCTACTTCTTTGGGCTTCACGATGACGCTACCAGATTTAATTTTCTCCGCTCCAATGTTCAGTGGATATACAGCCTTAAGATATCACTGCTTCTTTTCTCAGACTATCAGTTCACGTTAAGTTTTCACCTGGTAACTATGGTGTCGGATACAAATGAGGTCCAAACTTAACGTAACCGGGTTATACAAATCGAGGTTTCGTTCTTGTCTGTTTCCTCCTCCAAAACTTAACTAATGTTTACGACATTTTAAGATCTAAAATGGAAAGGAAATGTTCTGTGTCGGACAGTTTCTTTTTTTGCGCAAAAGAATATAGAATTTGTATACTAAGCGGCCATTTGCGGCGGAATTTTGGCCAAAACCAGACTAGAACACACATATCATAATACTTAAGAAGCCCAGGGATCGAAACGTTTCGACACAGAACATATAAACTGAACTTTAACGTAGCAATCATTGAAAATGACATCATTTTAAAGATGAAAAACTTATCTTTCATATGGCATTTAAATTTTTACAATCCGCCTAATAGTTTTTACAGAAATCGAAAAAACGGCCATTATGCTGAGGTTTTCCGGTTTCTCAATTTTCCGTGTGAATTTTGCCAATTTCGAGTAGTTTTTGAAACAAAAATTATCAATGAAAAATTCAAACTGTAGGTTTCAAATATATACCATTAAATCTCAATTGCCCTGTTCTAGGTAGTAACATCAATAATATGTTAAGAAACATGTTTGATCATAGAGAAAAAATCTAAAACAATCAGCATTTTAAAAGGAATAAGACCTCTTAATGGGGTTTTGGCATTACTATATATCTGATCATTTAGCTGCTGCATAGCGTTATTAAGTTTTTTCCTGAGATAATTACCCCTCTATAAAATCTATACTTATTTTCAATACAATTTTAGAATTTTACGATAGTATACCTACATATTCCGAGAAGATCCCGGCCAAATGGCATTAGAAATGTCGAATTGAGTACAAATGCTATTTTCAAAAAATTCACCATTCGAAGTTACGTTACAATGTTATTGCGACAAGGTAACTGCTTCGGCTAGTTATCGTCGCATACTTGACTCCACCGCTCCCAACTTTCTATCAAAATATTCGCCAAAAGCCGGTGAAAGTGCCCCCTGACCTTAGAAACTGTGGTTGCATCCATAATTCGGACGATTGTGTACATATAACGTTGGTAAAATCGTCTATGGGTATCTCAGTAGCGTAGAAACTACACGAGCGTAATTGACTAGAGTCACCTGAGTCTTATTGAGACTAATCACTACATAGTATAAAACAGACACGGTTTTGCTAGGTATACCAATTGTTTATACATTATTTAGAAGGGATATCACCCCCTCTCCATCCGTCTTACGCTTTTTCAATCAGGCTACGGATTTGACGCGAGTTTAGCATTTTTTACCCATCTAAAAAAAGTGCCAAGCGCCGTTAAAGAAGTTTTCACTTCAAAAAAACAAAGTCGCTTCCTGCTGTCAGTCTCTATGTACATAGAGTAGTAGGTATGTCTAAATCCTCAAAACTACGCAACGGATTTAGATGCAGTTTTTTTTTAATAGATAGAGTGATTCAAGAGGGCGGTTTTTAATAAGTACCTACCTATGAATTATACATGCATTGCACCCGTGTGAAGCCGGGGCGGGTCGCTAGTATAATATAAATGACTATTTCGTTGAACTTTATAGCCGGACAGGGTTTCACAACCTACGCCGTGTTACGGATTTTTTGTGGTACTAATTTATCCCACTGGCAACGACAAATTTGTGCGCGGTATGTCTTGCTCACTCATACGGCCGGCGCGCTCGCATCTCTTAAATTTGGTTTAGAGAACTAAATAAAACACTATAATAATGTATGTTCTTCTGACAACGAAGCTAGAACATGCATCCAGTGTAAACATGCACGCAATAAAGATATGACGTTATCAGTACAAGTACAAATTCGTTTTATCTAACCAGCAACAAATAATAAAATCGTTGATAACCCAATCAAAATGGCTGCCAAACCGCTATCTATCTTAGCAACCAGTGTTGCCAGTTGTCACGAAAATATTCCTATAATTTACGCACAATATAAGTATCAATTCTTCATTGCATACTTATTAGTAGTTACCTATAGGTAATAATAAAAACTAGTAATTTAAGTTTTAACAATGATACACTACAGATGGTCTTCTAGTTAGATTTTTAACTAGAAGACCATCTGTAGTGTATCATTTGTGTTGTAGTGTTGTGTATCATTTTCCAGACTACCTACCAAAAGTCTTAGATTTTTAAGACTTTTGGTAGGTAGTCTGGAAAATTACAAAACAAACTCGTAAGAATGAGGCACGATATAACTAGGTAGGTACACTGAACACGCGAACCTCATAAACTTGATTTCATAAAATTATGAATTTATCAGGAAATGCTTATAATGCCAATGATAAAAACTACTTTGTCCGAAAATTTCTCAACCAATATTTTTTTAATCCTAGCTGCGTAAAAATATTCCAAAAACAACCATCCGTGGATGGACTACTTACATGAATTCCTAGTCAAAATTGGTCCAGTCGTTTCAGTAACCATCTTTGAATGTCCAGCTATTTCTGTTATAAAATTAGTTAAAATCTGTCCACCCGCTTCGGTCTGATGAGCAGATAAGGAAATCCCATCAAAAACATTACATGTAAAAAAATTGCAAGTCTCGCAACCTTCTACCGAAAAAAGTTGTGAGATACAATATAAAACCAAGTCGGTTAATTTATTCAGTACCTATCAAAGTGACCCTTCGCCTATATGACAACTTTGACATACATTTTCACCGTGACCGTGTTAGTACCCGCATTAATATTAAACATATTTATCTTTATCATAAATGTAATGACTTGGCCATCGCACGACAACATAAGTATATAAGAATACGAATAAATCTCCTTTTATTAAAGTGATTATTATATTTTTTGCTTTATTTATCCATACCAATAGATCGGTATGGAGCGGTGCTTATCCAATTCTTTTCAGCTGTTTTTACTATCTCGTCTGCTCATATTTTCTTCTGCCGTCCTCTTTTGCGGGTCGGGCCAGATCCATCTTTTATTTAAGGACGGCCAAGATGAAACAATGAGTAGGAATTTACGTTTGTATGCGTGACGTTCAAAGCGTTAATAAAATTTGGTAGATTTTATTATCATTATAATGTAGAGTGTATTATCGTGTGCGATGGCCAAGTCATTACATTTATGATAAAGATAAATATGTTTAATATTAATGCGGGTACTAACACGGTCACGGTGAAAATGTATGTCAAAGTTGTCATATAGGCAAAGGGTCACTTTGATAGGTACTGAATAAATTAACCGACTTGGTTTTATATTGTATCTCACAACTTTTTTCGGTAGAAGGTTGCGAGACTTGCAATTTTTTTACATGTAATGTTTTTGATGGGATCTCATTTCTTTTTGTAAGTGGTCCTCCTTATTTTTCCTTTAAGGACTACTAGCTGTGTATCCGCAACTGTCTTTCTTAAAGCCCACTCTCTGTCTCTGTGGGCTTTTCTCGAAAGTTTTGATGAAGCGATTTTTGACAAGCCAGGACGGTAATTACTTCTTAGTCTATTATACTCCGAAATTGCGGAGTTTTGCACTTTAACACTACCGAAGTTGACATTAACTAAATGTAAACCACACAGACTTGTCACTCCCTCTCATGATCCATAATGACCCCTCTCATTATAGATAATGATCCTTCTCATGATTCCTCTCATGACGATGGTGATGATGAGGGTGGTGATGATGGCGGCGATGATGGTGGTAGTGGTAATGGTAGTGGTTATTGTGTTGGGGATGTGGTTGTGGTAATGGTCGTGGTGGTAATGTGGTGAGGATGTTGATTTTACAACCATCGTCATCACCATCATTACCATCACAATCGTCATCATCCATCACCACTATGACCATCACCATCTGAATCAAAACCCCCATCATCATACCTAATCACCATCATTGGCATCATCATCGTCATCGTCATCTTCATCATCATTATCACCATTAATCATCTACAACAACACCATCATCATCATCACCAATCACCACCACCATCATCCTCATCATCATCATCATCATCATCATCATCATCATCATCATTACCAACACCTCCCTCACCACCACCAGTCACCACCATCTTCATTACCATCAATACCCCCATCATCACCACCGGTCACCTCCACTCCACCATCATCATCATCACCAACAGTCACCACCATCGTCGTCATCATGATCATCATCATCACCAATACCACCTTCATCAGAATCAGTCACCACCACCACCATCATAATTATCATCACCAACCCGCCCATCGCCACCACCAGTCACCATCATTATCTGAACAATCCAACACCCTCATTACCAACACCAGTCCCCAGCTTCATCATCATCATCATCATCACCAGCACCCCCATCACCACCACCGCCACCAGTTACCATCATCATCATCATCATCATCATCATCATCATCATCGCTACCATCACGATTCCAACTCACTGCCCCTGCGGGGTGAGGTAACTCAATTCGGTACGGCGATGAGCGTGTCCATTCTGTATGTATTAAGTAATAAGTATTCTGTGCCTGAGAACACCGAAAGTTATATGAACCGCAAAGTTAACTTTGTAATCGTGTATTTTTTATAGGGTTCATAAGGAAATACAAATTTATCTATGCAGCTCGCATAACTGGAAAACTACACGGAAATTTTGTAATGTTTAGGTTTTTTAATGATTTGTACACCAAACCGTAATAGAGCACGAAATTTCAAGCTTGTGTGTCTGCTAGAAGTAACTTAGAATTCGTATGATCATATATAAGTGAGTCAGTGAATCAGTGACAAAATTAAGGAACTTTGACTGGCAATAATTTCTAAACTACTGGTTCAAATTGAATGCAATTTGGAATATGCATAGGTTATATCATGCTCTCCTGGTCATTAAAAATTCAGGCTTCTAGCTTTGTCCGTTATGAAATACTGGGAGTTTTAAATGGTCTGAATGGCTTCGAGAAAAGGATGTTACGGCGTGCCGGCAAGCGTCTTTGCTCGACTTGGCGGGGGCACTGCCGTGCCCCCAGATGTCCAGCAACAGATGGCATTGCACGGCTGACGCCGCGACCATACACAAAACCATACACAATTTTAGAATTTCAGTTGTGTTCTGGCACACAAATAGGGTGTGAGGCCGCTATTCATGCCACATGCACTTTTGTCATGGAGCCTGGGAATGCTGACTGCGTCGTCTTGAAATTAGATCTCAAGAACGCGTTCAATACGGTAGAGAGAGATGTTCTCTTGAGCGAAGTGGAAAAACATTCCTACTCTGTACCCTTTTTTGCACCAAGTGTACTATTCTCCGTCTAATCTCGTCTACGATGATTCCTTAATTCTTTCGCAGGTGGGTGCTCAGCAGGGAGATCCACTTGGGCCGCTTGCCTTTAGTCTTGCTATACATGAAGCGGTGTTGTCTCTGAAATCGCCACTTAATATTTGGTATTTGGATGACGGCACCTTAGGGGGTAAACCCGAAGTCGCAAAGCAGGACTTAGCTTTGCTTATCCCCCGTCTTGGGTTATGGGACTGGAGGTGAATGCGGAGAAGTGTGAGGTTTACTGCTGTGGACCTACATCTTCTTCTGTGTCTTCTTTAAGATCTTTGCTTCCTGGTCTCAAAGAGCTTTCGCACGGAACGTTTACCCTTTTGGGCTCTCCTATTTTCGAAGAGGGCATTTCTAGTCAATTGAGACTAGAAAGCGTCGCCTTCTGTTCGGATTTTAGAATTTTATAACATATGTTTGTTATGTATTTAAGTATGTATTTATCTATATAAGTGTAAGTGTATCGTCGTCTAGTGCATAACACAAGCCTTCTTGAGCTTAATTTTGGACTAAATCGATTTGTGTGAGGTTGTCCGATATTTATTTATGTTTCAATTCAGTGGCCGTAGTGTTTCGTAGAATGTCTTCAATGTACTCAATTTTCAATTTTACAACGTCATAAAAGTTCAGAAGCAAAAAGGAGGAAGATATAAGGATTCGTCGAAATAGAAAAAACTTAGAATTTGCGAAATTTATTAACCGTAACGCTTGTAGCAATTGTAAATACTCAAGTATTTTATTGCCTTTGTTCTATTTCAACCTGACTCACCACTCGCGTCTATGCTTAGCTAATTTATGGACAGTTCCACATCTATATTTTATCTAATTATGGTGCGTGGTTGTGGTTTTAATTAATATCGTGTAACCAAGTCTACGATTGTTTTATAACTGAATAGATGTAATAAAATACGTACACACATGTTTAGTGTTGCCCTTTTTTGTTTTCGATGTAGTCGGGAAATATTACGGATAATGGATATACATGGTACTTTCCTACTTTCAAGGAGTTCACCGTGAGAATTCACCTGTAATTAAACAAATAATGAAATAATGAACTTTATTCTGTAAGTAGGCCACAAGGGCACTTTTACATGACTGAGCCTACCGGCATTTCACAAGAGGAGAACTGTTGAGAAGAAACGCCGAAAGAAACTCAACATAGATCATATGAAAATCTCATGTGTTTTTTGTAACACTACTGGCAAATGCTCGTAGCACCCTTAGAGACAAAACATTTATCACTGTATTTTTAAGTGCAGGTCGAATATAGGATTTTTGCCTTAATAAATTTTATTTATCGCGTCTTTTTCTTAAGTAGCCTAGCAGTTTTGGTCCTATTGTATTGATCTAAATGTTAATAACATTACTGAACTCAGTGACCGAAATACCATCTTAGTTTTGAATTATAGTTAAATGGAGGATGAAAATAAAAATTGAAATATAATGTGATAAAATCGGGGAAATTCATTACCCTGGCCACACCGACGGCCTAGACAATTTACTAGGAAGCATTGAGCCGATAGGTCTTTTGACATTGCGCGCGACCTTGAGAGCGGCGCGCGGATTGGCTGCCCGCCCAAAATGGCCGCTGCGCGAGCGCATCACATTGTTTCTAATAATTAGACGACCGGTTTTCGTTTTTCTAACGCATTAACTACGTATTTTATGCGGTTTGGGAGCCATTGTTGTTTTACGATGCGTTTGTCTTTAGATTTATTATTGCGGAATGTTTTCTAGTGTCAGCTTCGAGATAAACTCCGATGTCGTTTAATGGGATAATAGTCATTATATTGTCCTATTTGTGACGGTCAGTGTAGAGGGAATTGTTTCAGTTTTTCTTGTCAATAATTAGTTTTAGGTCTCAAATATACTATTTTAGTTTGAATGCGTACCTATTCAGTATCTCGTGATGTAAAGTCGTAGCCTACCTACCAATGTCTCTAAAACTTGCTGATCTTGACACTTAAAATGTGTACCTACATCCCGTCATTACAGTAGGTATATATTTGCATGAAATCCTTGGGAAAACAAATGTTAAAATATGCCTATTAGATATGTGCATTGTGATAATGTCATTGTTTTTTTTGAAAGGTAAAGCTCTTGAAATCTACTAAGAACCCATTTTTTTTCTTAGTGGTTCATATTCAAATATTAAAGAAACCACTTCTTAAGGAAAACACATCATTAGAGTTTCCAATGATAAAACAGTGATAAATGCAGAGAAGTAATGAGTGCCTGAAGTGCGACGAATCCTGATGTAGTCTGAATGATCTGGTTTCCATAGGATAGGATAGGATTCTGGGATGACCAAATAAGAACTGGCCGCTTGCTGGCCGTTACGCACCCTCTTTGATTCAATAGACAAACGTGCGAAGAAGTTCATATTCGACCCTGTTAGTTAGTTAGTTGGGCTGGGCATTTTCCGCAAGTCGACATCCAACGTGCCTATTTTGCGTGAAAAGGGGGTAGCGCTACTCCAACCACCCCAACTCCTCCACGAACCTAAGCAAAGCCTTGATGTTGCTTATGGCTTCGTGTACGGTACTTGGAGTCTGTTAGTTAAAAAAAAGCTGCAGAACCTCGAACACCGCAGAAGAGTTGCCAGTTTATGGGTTCTCTACAGAATACACTGGTGAGTGTGCACTAGGATTGCATGAACTGATTCCGCCGTCGCCGTTCTGACATCACAGTAATGGCCGTGGGTTCAACCCTTATGTTGCCGATATACCACTGATTCGTACAAAACGTTTTGGGTCTACTTTTCTTATACTGAATCGGCATTTCCTAGGCAAGCATGTTAGCTGTACAGGGGCTGTATAAACGCTTATGCAGTCTGTGTGCTACTCGGTAATATTCGGTGATCTGAACTGGATTTCCGCAGTCACAAACAGGTGACATGCTCCGACCCCATTTATGCCAGTTATAAGTGCAGTTTCCGGTGGGGTCCTTAGATCTCGTTTTTCTCTGCATCATAGTCCGACTCTCTTTCCCATCTCCAGGCTGACTCGGTCTATTCACGACGTAGTCCATGTGCACTGTGTGCCTGCATTAAGATCACTCCTGTGCCGCGGAGATAATGCCATTAAGCGGGACACAAATAAACTAGGGAAGGTTCGGATATTTGTGCTCGGGTCATGGTTGTTCTATGTATTTAAGTATATAATTTATCTATATAGGTACGTATACCGTCGTCTAGTACCCATAACACAAGCATTCTTGAGCTTAATTTGGGACTAGATCGATTTGTGTGAGGTTGTCCGATATTTATTTATTTATTTATTTAGAAAGAAGACTCACCGGTAGTGAGGGCTAAACAGCCCTGACACAGTTCAAATGCTTAAAAAAAACACTGGCGGTTCAAAACTGTCCAGGGGCGATGGCCCTTGAATCCAGGAGGGGGCTTCGAGTAGAGAATGGATGGAGGATGGATAAAGTAGTAAGTACTTACTAGGTGTTAAAGGAAGCTCAAATATTATGCACGATTTTTCCGTTTTCCTGTCTTACGGAGTGCACATTAATTGTCAAAGCGAATCTTAATGAGTGCACCGAATGCACCTTACTCATTATGTTTTATTACCATTTATTAGTATATAGTTGAATACTTTAACTATTAAACGACCAAAGATTAAATGTGTGGTATCACGCTTAGTAGGTAACCTTGAATCTGAACAGTCTAGGTCAGCCAGTACACACTACTTTATTGTCCTTAAATCCAGAAGGTTGTAAGAACCTAGTCTATTCATAGCCGCATGGTCTGTCGTTCTTCTAAGCTGGCACTTAGATTCGTAACGCACACATTCAACGTTTGTGTTTGTGTTCGTCGCGTCATCTCGCACTTTATGAATTTATTCGTATTTAGTTCTATTAGATTGCGAGTTTAAAAGCGGTTTGTGATTATTTGACGGGTATTTTCCATAAGGTTGGCCTTTGTTTATTCAACATTTATCGCACAAAGGAATAACTTTGACGACGCGGTTGGCTCAGTTTGTAAGCACCTGCCTACTGAGCTGGCGGTCCCAGGTTCAAATCCCAGCCAGGGCAAATATTTGTGTAATGAACACGAATATTTGTGCTTAGGTCATGGTTGTGTCTATGTATTTAAGTACCTATATATACGTATTTATCTATACAAGTATGTACATATCGTCATCTAGTACCCATAACACAAGCCTTCTTGAGCTTAATTTGGGACTAGATCGATCTGTGTGAGGTTGTCTGATATTTTTTTTATTTATTATTTATTATCTTACCGTGTGTTACCGAAATGTGAGTTACAAATTTAAAGAAATACACTAGCATGACTGGCTTAAATAAAATGAAATTACTGATGTGTAAAATGATGTGTTTTTTGAATAATAATAATACTTGAAAGAAGGAAAGAAAATATTTATCACGACAATAGGTAAAAGGAGCGAAAAGCTATAATTAGGAATAAGTACTTATATTAACCACCAGTTTTTCCCAAGTAATCAGCATGTACCTACTGCGACAGCCAAGCGACTACGCAGCGCTGGTTTTCAGTGTCTCATTCTCTTTGCCGACGCGGTTGGCGCAGTTTGAAATGTACCTGCCTACTGAGCTCATACATAATAGCGTAAGTGCCAAAAGTTAGTCGTAAGCCAACCGTCACTTGCTACTCATTAAAATTAAGCAACCAGACTGTAGTCAAACCTTAGAGAACAGAGCGAACTCCCACCTGAAAGGCTGGTTGTGACCCCCTATGATATAAAAAAGAAGGAAATATACTTGGTACCATTAAAATTACCAACAGATTTTAGTTTTTATTTATGTTCGGTGTTTCCTTCTATATCTGCTCCAGACAGTGATATGAGTGATGACTGGGCAGTGTCGCGCCATCAACGAATGTTTAAATGCAATTTTTAAAACGTTTTGCCTTTCCTAAGAAATTGCACTCACTAGGTAATGATAATTGTCAGAGTTATGTCGATTTGTTCAAATCTTCACTTTTTCCATTGAGCCTTTTATGTCGCTATAAGATCTTAAGTAAATAAAAGCATAGGTATACGATGCTACTATGATAAACATTAACGTAACACGACCCAATATATTATAAACCCAATATTTTATATTTATGTAAACATACACTGTATCATCACATATTGCTGCTAGCACTACTGCTACAGATAATTTATACCTACCTGTACCTACATCAGCTACTCGACAAATAATTTTCGACAACCAAGTCATTTGACTCGTTTGTCGAAAATAAGGTTTAGAGAATCTTTATTTACTCATAAGAACAATACAGTTCATTTAACACATTTAATGCCTTCAGCCGGTCTATCACAATTGTGTCTTGTCTCTTGTCGCGCGACATAGCGCTACCCGTCACTCTCTCACATAACTGCACATGAAAGAGACGGGTAGGTAATGATCTCGCGCGAGAAATTAGTCGCGTGTGACTGTTATGCTAGAGGCGCAGCATTTAAAAAATATGTCCTAATGGTCTCAGCATACATAGATTACTTCAAAAATAACTAGTGTTCTTAATGAACACATAAAGTCATATATCAAAATGATCATTGATCGTAATATAGTAAGCACACGTAGTACACATTGAACTCATTCACAGCGATCATTAAACAATATACTACATTGTAATGAGTGTGTTACATCATTAGCACGTGGTAGTAATAGCTAGTACTACATAATAGTAAGGTAGGAGAGAAGGTTCAGCTAGCAATCATTAATACAAAGATAAAAGCTTAAAGAAAAATTGAAAAAGGAGCTACCTGGAAGAAGAGACCGGGACTCGAACCCGGTACCTCTGGATTACCCACATAAAAAAAATTACACATAACATGTTTCATAAATTTATTATTCAGCTAGCAATGTTCAGTCCGAATGTTCAGAGTTGGATTTAAATTTTAATACGCACACCCTCCCAATATTCTACTTACTTATTACCGCCTGTTGTTTACTTCTGCCTTTATTTATTTAAACTTGATTGCACAAACAAAATGTGTTCAAATGGCAGACTTAATACCATAAGGCATTCTCTATCAGTCAAGCATTGGGCTAAAGATAAACATTTTATGGTGCATGGCCTGATTGGCCTGTCAACTGTCAACATCATACCAAAAGAGAAACTTATTATATCTCAATAATAAAAACAATAAATAAACATACACACATATGCAATACAGTAATATTTCCTGTATTTACTCTATCCCTTATTTGAGGTGTGCATTAGAGAGTGTTTTTTATTTTTATTTTTAAGAATATAAACCAAAAAGTACTGAAAAGTTTACTGTTTTTAGAACAAAACCGATGTTAGGTGCTCTCGGTACAATGAAATTTCTCTTCTGCAGCAATTCTAGTTATCTCTGTTGAGCCCAATGGTTGACTGGTAGATAATGTCATTTAGTGTTAAGTCCGCCATTTGTAGTAGCTTAATGTTTTGTGCGATAAAGTTGTAACAATGATACAAAAGTGAGCCTTGGGTCACCTCAATAAATTTTATTTTATTTGTTCGAGTGTTACCAAGTGTAAACTGCAGTGTCAGGCGACCAGGAGAGCTACTCCGAAGATCGTAATTTTAAGTTTGTATTGTGCCACCCCTCTCGATCTCGTATCAAACAATATTTGAAAGAGCGGGACGCATCAGATCGTTCGAATTCCGAACACCGGAGTAACTCTCCAGGGTCGTTACGTCAAAGATCGGAATACATCTTATACCTACTGATTGAATCTGTCATCGGCTTATGAACCTTTTCCGCAATGCGTCGAGCCTTGCCTTTTTTTGATCTTAATTAAAACAGCACTCAAATATCTTAAAGCAGAGGATAAAAATATTAATAATTTAGTCGAGTGCCCCTAATAGCCAGGCAAAAAGATCCTCCAAACGGGGAAGGACACGCCACTCTGCCCGCCAAAGCGCTGGCTTAAGGATTCCTGAATTGAAACTATGAAAATTATAGCACACTAACTTTTTACCACAACTTCACTTTGTTGACTAACATCAAATACTGTTTGTAGCAAAGTACTGTTTTAATAAATTGAAGGAGTTGGGGGAAAATTTCCAAAGACCATTTTTAAGGTTCCGTACCCAAAGGGTAAAACGGGATCCTATTACTAAGACTCCTCTGTCCGTCCGTCTGTCACCAGAATTTTCACAGATGATGTATTTCTGTTGCCGCTATAACAACAAATACTAAAAAAATAATAAACGAAATATTTAAGGGGGCTCCCATATAACAAACGTGATCGGTAGCGTTAACTTCGCACCTCATTTGTATCCGGCACCGTATACATACCAGGTTGTAACTTAATTTAACCCGACCACTCCGACCAGTTACCATAGGATAAGTGTTCGTACGGAACCCTCGGTGCGCGAGTCAGATTCGCACTTGGCCGGTTTTACGGAGGTTCTTTCATTATAAAAACAGTCTTTTATAGCCGTTACCGACTGTACTTTATGCACAAATGTTTAAATAGTAAAATCTAAGTTTTAATTTATTTATACCGGGCCACACCCGGTTTTAATTGAAGACCTCTTCTTTGAAATCGGTTGAAAATATAAGTCCACCCGTATTGTATTAGCGAGACCATTCGAAATTTGATGTGTCTGTGGTATTAAGGGGTTATTTTATCGTCCCCTTTATGACAGTTATAATGCGCGAACGATGTCTATCCGATATGGATACTTGGATAGTTTAAAATAAATAATGGGATAAGTATACCTACCTGGCTGAAGCTAACTATTATATTTTAGTTCGAGTAGGTATTGCTATGTAGAGGCGAGCTTTAGGGTATAATCACACCAGTTTATAAGTGTCACACTGAAAAAAATAGCCAGTAAATCTGACTGACATTTCTGTAAGGCTGACAACTCCAATAACACATTAAGTTAGGCCACAGTTAGGCTTAGATACTGAAATGTCAGTAGGATTCAATGGCTATTTTTTTCAGTGCAAAATC
This sequence comes from Apotomis capreana, assembly GCA_947623375.1. Classification (NCBI taxonomy): domain Eukaryota; kingdom Metazoa; phylum Arthropoda; class Insecta; order Lepidoptera; family Tortricidae; genus Apotomis; species Apotomis capreana. The sequence goes on from OX392519.1 coordinate 4,275,864, forward strand.
GCCTTTCTTCTTCTTATAACAAATGAGAAAAAAGGGAGGTTAGTGGTATTTAGACCTTAGAGGATCTTCACGATAGGAAACAGGATGTTAAAAATAATAAAAACAGATTTCAACAAAAACGCGTATTTCTAAGGACAACCTGAAGGACCAGGGACAGCTATCCGTGTTACGCGAGTTACCTCGTGACAACTATCCGTGATGAAGAGCTCCATGAGTTTGAAACATGTTGGGTCGTTCCTGACAATTTTTACATGAGTTTAAACCGTTTATATACCTAATTATTAAAGATGTCTCACGATAGGTTTAATAATATTACAACTCAACGGGTTACTATAAAAAGAGAAGTCACTAAAGATGTGCATATTAATCGAGGAGTTCCCTCGATTCCTCATGGATTTCATCATCAGATCTTCACTAAAATTGTATGATATTATACCAACTTCGAGTTGTCTACTCCTAAAGAAAAAGAATTGAAAATTTCAAATCGGTTTATAGATGACGGAGTGCTCAGAAAAAACTGAATTGAGACCCCCGCTTCTTGGAAGTTGGTTTAAAAAGTACGTAGCTATTGCTACTTGACTATAATCTTCTTAGAATCTGTGTAAGGAGTGGGAAGGAGGACGGAGGGAGTATATGTCGACTGTTTTATCAATTCTTATTGACAAAATAACGTTGAGTTAGTCTGTAGACAGCAGTTATCTCCTTTATCCAACCAAACTCCACATCCCGACAGGTGAAGGTGCTATCACTTAGCCGAATAACGGTTGGAATTTTATTGTCGAGCCCAGTCTTTGCTGCAAACGGATATAGAGCTGCGTTATTCATAACAACATAGATAATTTTGTCACTACGCATCTTATAAAGTATGTATATCTGTAGTTGAAAATAACCAAAACAAATATAAATCAAAAAAATTTTTTGGAGACAAGCTTTTATTGTTTCCATGTTTTTTGCTCGGCAAGGCGAATCAAATTAACAAACACAATGGGTATATCTTATAGCTATAGTTAAGGAGTTCCTATGGCTACCTCCTGACTCTATTATTGTATTGTCATAAAAAATACGGAAGTAAGTATACCTACCCAATGGAAGCCCAATCCAAAACGTCAGGGAGTGTGTCAAAATTTGCTTCCAAGATTTGACCCATACGAACATACTCGTACATTATGTGCAAACTTACGGAGATAAAATCCTGTCCGTGTCAACTGAGGGCAAATATACATAAACCTTGTAAGCCTGATACTTAAAAAGTAGGTCACATTCACGTTTGACGACGCGTTTGGCTCGGTTGGTAGACACCTGCCTACTGAGTCGGCGGTCCCGGGTTCGAATCCCGGCCGGGGCAAATATTTGTGCAAAATATTTGTTCTTGGGTCATGGACGTTATCTATATATGTATTTATATATTATGTATATCGTCGTCTAGTACCCATAGTACAAGCTTTGCTTAGTTTGGGACTAGGTCGATTTGTGTATGATTGTCCCTTAATATTTATTTATTTTTTTTACATAATAGCGTGAATAGGAACTCTAAAACAAGAAAAACGTTCAAAGACGTATTTCCAAAATCATACCATAAACTTGAAAACTCATACTAATCACCGTCCGTTACTTGATCATAATCAGTAATGATTTTAAGAAGGAAGCAACGCCCTGTGATAACACTAATTACCCACGAGATAACGGATTAATTATAAACCCTCAGGTACACGAGAAAAAGGCTGGAGCACTAAAAATTGATAAAGGGGGAACCCCCTTGCTATTGATCGGTCTCCCCCCACCCCAAGTGTATAAGTATAAAAAGCGTAACAAATTTTCGTCTTAAGAAAACGAAAAGAAAAAATGTATACAGCCACCCTTAAGGGGGTGCCCCCACCGCCCGAGGGGTGCATTTTTCTCTCTCTTCTAGGGGGGATACGTAAGATGCTACAAAGAAACTTTTGGTGTGCAATTGTTAATTAGACATGTTGATAATATGTGATGCTCAATATTTTGGCTTGGAGTAATCTTTTCTCGCCTACCAAAGAATCAGGTGCTATTTAAAGACTCTGAGACTAAAATTTACACGAATCGAAGGCACACGAGACAAAGAGAAAACCGGTTAATTTGATTATGGCAACGGTTGTACTTATATCGCTTTTAGGTTACCTCAGGGTACTTAATCATCAAGGTATACTAAATTATCTTTTGTAACCTGATTGATATGTATCGCTCTCAGCAAAAAGGAATTTTACAAAATATTTAAACGGGTAGCTGTACATACTAATATAAGCTATTTGTACTTACTGAACGAGGCTTCCTTCTTTTGTTTTAAAACAACAAGAAAATCTCCAAAGTCTGCTTCAAAAGGTTTCAGTTCAAGTATGTGCTAGGTCGCAGACTCATCCTTTCATAGACAACCTTAGCCTTGATTATAAAAAAGGCGTATCTAAATAAGAAAATCACGTCGATTATGTTCTTTTGTGCAACGAAATGCAGGTTTGGATCAAGCAGGCGTTGTGTCAGTAGGGCGAGTCAGACGGCGATAAAGAACAGATATAAATGAATCGTATTGAACGTTTGCAGCAGAGACAGTACCTATGATTTGATGCCATTCAGTAATCTCTTCAGTAATCATTTAAATTCTTATTCAACTGTTATCAGACTTTTTATTTTCATTTAAGAAATCTTCATTAATTTCAGGTTCGATTAAAAGTGAGGAATTCTAACTTTTCTTATCAATAAAAGTTTGGTAGTTCACGACGTGATCATTTAAGCAAGTAACAAACAGACGTAATAAACAAATAACTCAGCCCAAACCCTGCAACAGGTTGACAGTATATTTCAAGCGAATGTGAACCTTACTCCTTGCTGCGAACGTTTGTAAAGCCTTTGTTAGTCTGCAGATGTAGGCCTATTTGACGCTGACTGTGATTCTGGGATAGTTGTAGCACGGACCTGTCTTATTTGTCTTTCTCGTGAAATCCTAATGGGTTTGGTCTATACATGTATGTGCTACGTATTAACAAGCCTTTAGTTTGTAATTAACTAAAAGAAGTATTATTAGGAAACTATGATCATTAATTGATGATACAAATTTTCAGTGATCAAATTTTGGTGTAAAATCGCTCATATATCCTTACCGGTAGTATCCGTTTGCATGGTAAGGCTTTAATCAGTTTAATCATATTATTGTTTTTCTGAAGATAGGTAGGGGAGACCGGGTATGGAAGTCACACGGGTTGGTTGTCACAGCGGCCATAACTGACAACTAAAGGCACGAATCAGTTTACCGACCGGTGTCCAAGGATCGCGAGAGCTAAACCCCCCTCCATACTTTACCTCAGTCGGCTCCGGTATGTTGTGACGGAGCCACATTCGTTTACTTTTTTCCGCCAGTAAAAGTATTTTTTTGTGCATCTGTGTTAAATCTCGTAGGTACACTTTTATTTTGGATATTAATATGCTTCTTGTGTATTGTTTAAGTTGAACTTGTGTATAATCATATTGTTATAAGGTTTTTAGTGGAAACATTCATTTGAATTTATATTGTAAGATTATTTTCTAAAACGTGTTTTGGGGCAGGTTGTCTCAGGTCGACGGGGGCTGGTAGTCACGTGTGACTACCTTATTAGCTGAAAGCGAATTTAGTTTTTGGGTGTTTTTATTAATTATGAATACGTATTTCGTTACTTTCCTGGTCACAGTGACTTACATACATCATTTATGTTTATATAAGTTACTAGCTGAAAAAAAAAATTGTTTTTGAGATTTTTTTATTAATTACGAATATTTCGTTATTTTCCGTTACAGTAACTTACATAAAACATTTTTATCTTCAAAAAGAAAAAAGTTCGTTTGATATAAATGTGTGTATTATTGTATATCCCTCTTATTTTACTATGTGATTACGTACCCCAACACCTGTGACAACCATCCCTGACACGGGGTTAAATGTCACAATTTTCTTTTTTCATAAAAACAATAATATCTTCTCCGCGTATAGCGTTAGAGAAAGAAAACTCATTTATTTACAAACTAGAATAAATACCCTATCCATCGATATATCATTTGCCTATTCTTATTTAACAACAATGGTACTAAAAATGAAAAAAAGAAAAAATGAGACAACCATACCCGGTCTCCCCTACAAGTACCTTGTAAGTTTGTAACTTAAATAGGTTCATTGTAATAACAAGTTCAAATTTAGGAAATTAAGCACCCTGCTTTGTTACGATTATATTCTCGGGGCATCCTTTTGAGAAAAAGCTCGCAAACAAAGAGAATTGCAAAAAAAAAACTTCTACTTAAGCTTAGCACCTAAAAAAACAAATAAGAACTCAGACAAAGAGCTCAAAAACCACCAATACCCAGCTCTAAAATATTCACAGAGACCACAAAATTCAATTTGTTGGAGAAACGGCACTCCTTCCAGACGTACAAAATGAAAACACACTTCGGAAAAAAGAGGGGGTGCAGGAATTAAACTTAGGGAGGGGGTGGGAGATGATTAATTATTAGTTTGTGTGTGTTAGGAAGATAGCTATCGTCGTGTGTGTTTTTTTAATTACATAAGTTATATTAATTATTCTGTTGGGTCTTTTTTGTTTTGCTATCGGGGGGGTATTGATCGGGTGGGCGTCCTTCCTTATATTTGCAGCTGAACTTTTTCTTTCCGGTGGCGAATGCACTAGTCTCAAAACGCACTATTAGTCAATACACTCTAATTTCGAAAGCCCCTCTTCTCATAAGAAACTAGGCCCAAAATACCATATTTCCAAAAAGGCTCATTCTCGATTTACACGAGAACCATTGAGAACTAGTCCCAAAATACACCTTTCCCAAAATACCCCAAATTGTGTTCACCTGTGCGTGGCGTAATACTTTATTCTCATAATGCATAGGTCTCAAAACACTCTAGTTCCAAAATACCCTATTTTTTTGGAATGTCTCTTTGTGATTGCTTTCAGCCGTACCCATTACAATACAATACAACAATACTTTATTGCACACCAATAAAAGTTTACAAAAGGAAACAAGATAAATACAATTTATAAATAACGGTAGACAACAGGCGGTCTTATCACTAAAGAGTGATCTCTTCCAGACAACCTTTTGGCAGTGAAATTGATGAAAATTCACAAAAAAAAACATATTTACGGAACTATGGCCGAGCAACACTTAACGATTACACCCTGTATAGCTCAAAATAATAATTAAATAAATCCTATTTTTGCAAAAATATTTTTGGCATCAAACGGGTAATGGTTACCTACGGCTGAAAGCAATCACAAAGAGACATTCCAAAAAAATAGGGTATTTTGGAACTAGAGTGTTTTGAGACCTATGCATTATGAGAATAAAGTATTACGCCACGCACAGGTGAACACAATTTGGGGTATTTTGGGAAAGGTGTATTTTGGGACTAGTTCTCAATGGTTCTCGTGTAAATCGAGAATGAGCCTTTTTGGAAATATGGTATTTTGGGCCTAGTTTCTTATGAGAAGAGGGGCTTTCGAAATTAGAGTGTATTGACTAATAGTGCGTTTTGAGACTAGTGCATTCGCCACCGGAAAGCCTTTTTACATCTGCATTGGATATTAGGTTATGTTCGCTCATTATTAGTAACAAGGAAGAAAAGAAATGTATATATACATATGTGAGTGTGTTGCTTGTGTATCTTCATTGTTGGAAGCAGGAAGGAATATAAGGATATATAAAAGGTGGAGTGTTACATATTAGATAAATTGGTTTACTTAAGTAATAAGTAATTCTAGGACAGTAATTTAGCTTATTCCCGCTAGTTCATAATATTAAAATATGTTTCTCAAATGAGGTTTAGTTATGTATATTACGTTTTTAAATAGCACGATCCATAAAATATTAATTAACAAAAAGTATAAAAAGGCACCATTTTCTTTCGCTAGAACTTCATTTTCTTGGAGGTGTTAAGGAGAATGTCCACTCATAAATCTTATTAAGCTAACAATATGTTGAATAAAAAGTAAACAACTAAATCTATCGTATTGAATTTGAAAATATCTAATCATGATTATTATCTTTTAGAAGATCCTACACTCATTGTTTAAGAAGTTCAAACTCAGCAAGTAATTTACTTTCGCGTGGTGACCACCATGTGCGCATAGTCACTTGTGGCTCAAAATCCTAACCCTAATCAGGTTAACGTTAAATTTTAAAATTAGTAAGAAACATTCGTAAAACATTTTTTGGTCCCGGATTGGTTTTTACGATCATTTTACTTAAGTAATTTTTATAATTGACGATATAAGAATGTGGACATATAACGTGAAAATGTAGGACGAATCAGGACAGTGAACTATATCGTAATGAGGACAAGATAAAAAGGCGACGAAATAGGGACGAAAATGAAGTCGCTTGCATCTATTCAACATGAAACAATATCATGATTGCCAAGTGTGTATGACCCCTTACACACTCCTGCTCTACCCATCTTTGTCTTTTTCACGGCTTCAATTTAAAATTTTATTCCCGCTTGACCCAAAGGGAAGCAGGGTGGCACTCATTATGACCAATTTTACCCCACTGTTTTTCCTACCATTGTTTTTCTAGCGATGGCTCATTTTTGTCTTTGAATTGAGGTTTTGTTGCGAAAATAACATCGTGGACAATTAAGTCTCGAAAATGGGTCGCCGTATTCTTGGCTTTTGTTCTCGGTTTGGGAGTCTTACTGAATAGTTTTTTGTATTTAGCGAGGGAGAGGCTTGGGACAAACAATGTGGCCAGTTGGCTGACAACACTCTAGGATTACTGGAAATGGATAGTTAAGGATAAAACATTGTCTGCGAAAATGATTCCATCCTTGTAAGAAAATGCATCTCTTTTAACTTGCATAGAAATGCTTAGTTTAAGCTTGAAGGCGGACTTTTTTGACTTAATAATGCCAGTCATGACGCTTGAAGTGCTTCTCAAAATAGTTGAATGTAAGCTTTTTGGCTTAATTTCACTTGCCAACCAACATTTCGCTGATGTTTCACTTTGACAACTAACGATGCGTATGCAAAACGATTGGTTGGGTTGGGAAGCGATAATCGGCCATACAATTGTTGGCGATAAATAAGAGAACCACTTTTCACTTGTATCGGAGCGAGATAATGCGGATTTTTGTGAATAATTCTGACTTATCTGACTTTGACACCCTACTGTAATGCTCTGTATCACAGGATTTTGCTAACATCATTTTCCTCTATCCTGGAGATTTAATTATTCTGAGGTATGCATACGAACTTGTTGTCCTTAAACGCTTTAATTCATAGGAATTCTACTTTGTTGCTCCATTTTGTTTTGATTTGGGGTTTGAAAGTGACTGAATGGGACAAGCTTTCTTCTACTTGTTAATTTTTTACAAAATATTCTAAAACTATTTCTTTTTAACCGACTTCAAAAAAGGAGGGGGTTCTCAGTTCGGTTGTATGTTTGTTACCTCAGAACTCCGTCATTTATGAGTCGATTTGGAAAATTCTTTTTAGGTTCATGAATAGACATCTCAAGGTTGGTCCCATAAAATTTTGGTGAAGATCGGATGACGAGATCCATGAGGAATCGAAGGAATTCCTGAAATTTTATAGGCACTTGTAATATTTTTCACATATTTTATAAAACTATTTAAGTATTTGCATATGGTAGTCATCATCTTCCAATGCTGAGCTGATGATGGAAGGTACAACTCCTCAACGGTTAGGAGTTGGGAGATAATTCAAACGAGATGCATGCCTTCAAGACCTCCCTGATCACCCTGCCATAAGTGTTTTTAACAATCACTAAAAAGCAAAAAAAAAAATTTTTAACAAAAAGTAGAACCGACTTCAGTAAACTAAAAAGCCAAAAATAACCCGTTCAAGTACAGATTACCTTTGACTCACCCTTTGAAGTCGGGGCCAAACCTCACGTAAACTATAAAATATAAATATAATAACTGAGTGGTTTGGGATCGACTTCAAAGGGTGAGTCAAAGGTAATCTGTACTTGAACGGGTTATTTTTGGCTTTTTAGTTTTACTGAAGTCGGTTCTACTTTTTGTTAAAAAATTTTTTGAACATATTTAAAGGAACAACAATGCTTACCTACTATAAAGATAAAGTTACTGCTCGTATGTACCTACTAGGTAATGGAAATTAAAGATTTTCACGACAGTATATAAAATATATACTCTCTGATTTACACCAGAAGTTTTTCTTTTTATCAAATATCTAGAAAAAAATGCATTTGATATTAAAATCTCAGTATCGAAAAAAGGATAAGGCAACGTTAATTTCAGCCACATATCCCTAAATTTTAATTACCCTATTAATTGTATCTTTCCGTAAAGTGCTGCTTCAGCATAATAATCCAAAGGATTATGCAGTGTTATTTTCCTGCATTATATTTACCACCCATTTTTTTACCTCTGCTTACTCTCAAAATACATTATTCATCATATCAGCCGATAGAAGTCCACAGCTGGACAAAAGCCTCCCCAAAGTTCTCTACAAGGATCGGTCTTGCACCACCGTCATCTAAATTCTGCCCGCGATCCTAACCAGGTCGTCGGTCCACCTTGTTGCTTCCCACGCTGCGTCTTCCGGCGGTCACCACTCAAGAACCTTTCTGCCCCAACGGCCATCGATTCTAAGAGCAATGTCACCAGAGTCACATGTTTCTAAATCCTAATTACCCCCTACCCTTTACCCTCGGTCAGTGTTACCCCAACATTAATGCCGCTGTATTGATTCCGCATTCTTTCAGACAGGCGCGCAAGATCCACCCCCTCCCCCAGGGGGGAAGGGTAACAATTGGGATGCGAATAATGGGGAAATTAGAAGTGGTCAGTGGATACCATTGTCGTATCTAGTTCAGTAATGATAAACTATTCTCCCAAGTTAGTATGCGTGGATAGAATAGATAGAACTGAAATCCGTTCTCTTACAAACTTTGTACCTGTTGATGTTTGGAAAATACTTCATTCGTGCTTTTATTCGCAGAATAACGTGTTCCAAACTTATTTTACACAGGCTTGGTTGCTTACCGGGTGGTTCCATCACCTTAGATCATAGACTAGTGTGTTGTATGAAATAAAGAATTTTGAATTTTGTTTTTTTATTTTTTTGAATTTTTCTCATATCAGTGGTTGCATCCTTGAAGGATTCTCCTGTAGTTTTATAATGACAATAGATTTAAGCTCTTGTTTGAGTGGTTTTACAACTCCTCTATTTGAGAAATGAGTTCAACGTTATGGTATTCAAAAGGTAGTTTAAGCCAATTATGAAATAAGGTCACTGCACTAGTGCACAGATATAGTACGAGGAACAATAAAGGCAAAGTTACTCCTTCACTTACCTACTTAATTTTCACCATCCTTTCTTACATCTTAGATTCAGAATTTCAACAGCTTCTGTGATTAAATTAGCGCATCCATCTTTTTTTATTCGCAAACTGACCGGCGTTAATTTAATTTAAATAAATAAAAAAAGATGGATGCGCTTGCCCCGCTGATGCACTTACCTACCTTTTAACTTTTTTTTACTTCTTTATTTTATTATTTATTTATTTTTTACTTACCCGACTAACTTTAATTACATATATAATAATAATAATAATAATCGTTTATTTCAGACAACTAAGAGGTCCATAAGTGTTAGTTACAAATTTATTAAACTATGTTCGTTTTCTTAACTATAATTTATGTATTTATTTATTAAAAAACTTTATTGCACAAAACAAAATTCAGTACAAATGGCGGACTTAATGTCAAATGGCATTCTCTACCAGTCAACCATAGGACCAAACAGAAATATTATTATTATTTATTTGTATATATCGGCCACATCATGAACATCAAAATAGCTATAAGTCAATGTCAAAAAATGCACTGCCAAAGTACAGTTAAAATTGCCATTGTTTGCTAGCAATTAAAGGATAGTGAAATATCAAAGCTCGAGTTAAGTGATGTCAGCCCGCCTGCTAACTGCGAGGTCGCGTGTTCGATCCCCGTTACGGCACACGCTCCGTCCTTATTTGGAATAAAAAGGGCATAGAAATTATGATCCTGTGTTGTGTTATAAATTTGTACATATATGTTTGTTAGTAATTATTTTTGCTCAAATGATCATATCAGGCTATAGATATGCTTTTGTACTTTTTACATGGTAATTGTGACAGAGAAAATTATGTAACTAACTTATTAATAGTAATAAACCTCATTAATTATCACCGATAGATCCAGAAGGCATGTTCTTAGCATTGAAAATGTTCATGTTTTCCTGATCGAGTATAGTGCCTCGATTTATGAAATAGTGACATTTTGCCTGTAGTTTCCCAGATATGACAGATACGAAGATGGGCTGTATGTCAAAATATGCGTCGGCCGGAAAGCTTCAAATTGCAATTTGAATTCTCAAAATCGGTCGGTAACTTTTTGTGATATTCTAAAAATTGTCAATTTTTTTTTCGCGAACTTGGTATTTTGGTTTTTGGTCACGTCAACTCATGGTAGGTAAGGTATTGTACCCGTACTTTCTAGAGACAGCGTAAAATATTTGTATGGAGAATAGTACAGCAACAGCACTTCTAGTGGTTACTTTGTAGAACTACAATTCTCCATGCAAATGGTTTGCGCAGACGCTAGCGAGTATGTTCGCGTTAACTCATCGTAAGGGTATAGACCTTGTGCGGAATCACGCTTCGAAGGACCAAGGACCAAGCAAACCATCTTAAGCACATTTAACTATATCTAGAACATTCTAGAACATACAATCAAAATTCAACTCTCTACCTCAAAACAGAAGCTCAAGTTTTTATATATCATGGACATGTGTATCGAGTTCTTGTGAATTTGAACGCTAAATCTAAAAAGTTTAAGCTTAATTTCGAAAAACAGATTGCTAGTATCAGTCTAGGTCTGTATTTCAGTCGATACAAAAACGGGAAGATGAGCGCGTGATATTAGAAATAGTCTTTAGCCGATTTTTAAATAAGATGGGTTTTGGTTTTTTGTATACCTCCTACAGTTGTCGATTACCTATTGTATTAGATGACCGATCATTTTGTCGTTATCAAATGTAATTAGGATTGATAATGCAACATCTAATATTAAGTAAAAAATACTATTTTACAATTCTAAAATTGTATTTACAATTAGTTTTCTAATTTCAATTTACAGGGCTCTTTATGCGATGCAGAATTAATACTTAGCCATCTTTTGAAAAAAAAAACAGCTTATCACGCCGGGTGCGCACAAACGAGTGCGTGGATTTATTCCAGTTTTGGTATAGGGATAGCTGGACATCCAAGATGGTTGTAGGGTACTTTTATCCGACTTTAGTAAAGAAAAAACCCTTCTGATTGACATAATAAAACTCTATTGAATAAAGTGAAAAATAAATAAATCGATATCGGACAACCTCACAGTCTCATCTAGTCCCACAGTAAGCTCTAGTAGGCTTGTGATATGGACACTGGACGACGATAAACATACTTATATAGATAAATACATACTTAAATAAAAATAACGTCCGAGACCCAGGCACAAATATTCGAGTTCATCACACAAATTGCCCTTGCCGGGATTCGAACCCAGTACCAAGAATATTGAATGATAGACATTACACGTGATCAAGTACATACAAATGAAAACAGTCCTACTATAAAATATATAATTTCCTCGTAACCTGCTTAAATTGAAGCTAAGTTTATATTAATGTGAAAGTTCACGGAGTGAATCCTTCCAGGAGTTGCTTATTACTCGATAATTTTAGAATCTAATAAGATCAGATGCAATTCAATGAAGTACAGTTACGTATAAGTAAAAATACACGAAAAGAGAGACAAACAACAGAGGGAGAACAGACATGAAACAATAATAAATTTTAGTAGTCAACCACAGAATAGATAATAGTACATGTTACCAAAATAGAAAACGGGGTCAATGACACAGTTATCTAGATTTGTTGCCTGTGTATACGTAGATACTAAGTAAAGGGAATCTAGATCTCCATAGTTAAGTTTCATCAAGACGTGGCGCAGTCGGTAGGATGACTTATAGCTATGCGTACGTATATACGTACGTAAACAGACATGTAGCAACAGGTAGAAGTCAGAAGAAGCTTCGTGTATTCTATTAGAGTAGTATTGACTTACTATTTGTTATAGAAACGCTCAACAATAAGGGGAACGAAAACGGGGGTGGTAAAAACATGATTTGTTTTCGGCCTTTGTTTCTTACTAACAGCAGATTTTGCCTATCGTATAGATGTAGTCAGCTGTATTAACAGCTGCCCAAACTAATAGAGACTGCAAATATTCAACAATTATACTTGCTCGCATTACAGAACTTTTCCAATGAAATTTAACTTTAGGCGTCAGGAGGAAATCAAAGAAAATGGAATAAAGGATGGACCTAAAATTAATGGTGAATGAGGTCGAAGTATAGTAGTGAAAGGTTCATATAGCGTATAATATGTATATATATAGAAGCTGTTATAGTATAACAGTAAGTTAAACTACAGTATATCCTCAAAAACCAATATATATAAACCTACTTCTACCTCTAAGGAATATCCATCGAATATAAGTTGCATAAAGAACATTAAAACCCGCAGGGAGCTCGGCTATCGAGCGACATCGAAAGAACGAACAGCATAGCTGCAAAATAAAACCACAGTCCAATTACTATAACATTCATCGAATATTGACTCCCCGGTCATTGCCCCGGCTAACGAAATTTCACGAAAAACCGTCCTCATCAAGGAGCCACCCCCCGAATGCTTCCGACCGCCCGAACACCCGAATTCTTATTTCAAACTCCAGACAGGGGGGGTATCGCAAAACTATTCTTATTTTAAAATCTCTCTCCACGGAATATGCCCCGAAAGAGGTTCTTATTTTAAAAATATCACGCTCCACCGAAATTTTCTTATTTTAAAAACTTGAGGGGGGTGCGAACGTTCTTATTCCGAAATCCCCACCCGGTGGCCAGTTTTGATATTCTTATTTTAAAATCGCTCGAAGCGTTCGGATTCCGTTATTAAGATGTTGATGGTGTGCTCTTTTACGACGGTACGTGAGCTCTAAGATACAAAGGGTTATGAAGACTGCTTTTGTATTCAACATCGAAAACTTTTTAAAAGCAAAGACAGTCTAATTTCACTCTAAATCAGCCGTGACCTACTTTCTAGACGATAACGACTTTAGAACTACTTTAGACTTATAAATCGAAACTCGCTTGAATTCAGAATGTGTTGCTAACAAATCAAATGAACGTTAATTCCAAATTCAAAATTGGACGAAAAATCGAACGATGCAACCAATCTTTCCCGCCAATTTCCATCGCTGTCAAATTTGGGACCGCGTCGTGCCACCCCAGCCTCCCCGCCCAGATCAATTTACGATAACTCGGTTTTAGCGCGCCGTCCCGCTCCGCCTTAAGACACCCGGGTATCCCCGTCTCCCCCCGGATAACTTCTAGAACCAGCGCTGCTTGTTATCAGAACCGAATATCCGGCACGCGAATTTTCAATTTCTATCAAACTTAACGTTCGATCACAACTGTTTTAGTACGGAAATCTATTCAGTGTTAGCCAACTTAACAACTACAGCTTAAACAATAACTTGATACGTAGGACTAGAAAATTGACCACTAAAAAGCTATACTATCGTACCTACTAGGGTAACATGAGGCTCGAAGAATAAGTATTGCCAAAAGTAATGGCATTTTTCTTTAAAATTTCTTGCGTCAGATACTAAGTTCTGCCCTCGCTGCGTGCCCCGTCCATTCTCTCACGCGGATATGGCCCGGGACTTATTTTTAACTGTTGTGTGCGTTACTGCGCGTGTGTGTGTGTGTGCAAGGGAGGCGGCGCGTATGTGTGCGTGCATTTGAAATATTCCCCCGTAGCGCCACGAATTGATGTTTTTAATTAGTTTCCAACGGTTTTCGTGGCTAGTACCTGTATTCTATATTCGAAATTTCAAATTTTTAGTAACGTCTTTTGTCTAGTTAATTAACAAACAAAAGGTCTTGAAAGGCAAACTTTAATTGAATGCACTTCATGTGGAACAATTTCGAGTTACACTTAAATGTAAACGAGACGGAGCCAGTAACCCGGTCGGTTTCCTGAAAACTTTCCTTTGTGGCGAAAATTGAATAGGCGGGAAGTTCCCGACGCGAACGCTTTTGTCGAAAGGTTAACGGACATTCATGTCACGAAAAAGGAACACAATCCATTTTAAATTAGCTTAAAGTATTAAACCTTTCTCCGAAAATGAATGGGGAACTGATTACTCATTTATAAGCACTTTCGACTACCAATTTACAAACCAGTTAATCACACACTATAGAAAAAACTACCGCTTCAATAAAAGTACTACAAAAAAGGAGATGATATTTTTTGCCTTTAGCCATTGCCATAGAGAAAGAAAACGAATTTGAATTACGAACGCACACGTTTTCGAATTTAGAATTTTCAACGAATGTTTTATTTATCTCCACCACAGATAAGAAAACCTTGCTTTTGTTCTTTTACAAACTGGCGTTGTTGTGTTCTTAGTACAGGGATGGTGGTAGTCTGTGGTTCTGGATATTTATCCTACGACCTGTTGCTGCGCTTTGTTCTTGTTGATCGTAGTTTCGGAGTTTCAGTTTTCAGTTGATTTGGAGTTTATTATGAGGCACGTGGTTACAAACGTGGCTTTTCGGCTAATGTTTTGAATTAAATTAGATGGTTATCGTATTAAACTTGGTTACTTTCCGTGCGGACTGTGGATATTTTAGTATGGATTACGTTCGACGTTCGAGTACAATGTTAAGATTAGATCCACACGTTAATGATGTTTTTTTGTAGTAAAGTATAATGTGTTTGTTTTTTGCATTTATAGGATATGCTTTATTTACAGATTATTTTTATGATAAAAATAAGCATGAATTAATATTGGAAACCAACTTCTTTCAAAAATCTGTTCTTAATAATTAAGAATGTTAATATTTTTTTGTTTAATATCTTGATTTCTAAGAGTGTCTATTCTAATCTTTGTCTGTAAAGTGTAATGCCAAACAGGAATGAATTTAACGAAACAAGTAAATTAACGAACCCTATATTAAACTATGACGGCTGTTACTTGAATAAAATAAAAAAATAAAAAGCATTTTCACTTTTTATTAAACGAATCAATAAGCCCATTTTTTCCGCAGGGTTGTCGCTCTCGTGCCATGGCGGAGTGTTCGTTCGCGCGCTGCCAGCAGGAACGACGCGCGATCCGCAAAGAGCTGCAGCGCTGGACCAAGAACATGGTCTACATACTCGGTGAGTGACAACCCTAGGTATAAAACCACAGAATATAGTAGCATGCCGGTATAAATCCACAGAATATATATAACGTTTATCAACATTATGATTGACAATCCTAGTGCCCAGGCAGTATACATCCACAATTTATATGCAGTCTCCAGTTATTTGCAGTGTAAAGAACGGAACAGATGGACTAAACAACTTTCAAAAGGAAGAAGAGTTATCCCAGGTATGGTGATCACGGCACACTCACACTAAGTATGGCGCGACCGAAATTACGCGACTCAAATTACGCACGTCTGGCTTCACCCTAAAGGCCCCCATACATGACCAGGTTAACCTTCAGTTCCATCTGATCGGACTTTAAGGCCCCCATACATGGGAAGGCAAAACTGATCAGGCCGATGTGATTGAATCGCTTCAATCCATCCGGCCGCCGTAAAGCGTGGTGACCTTAAGGCCGTTTCATTCATACACGGTACGGATTTAAGTCCGATCAGATGGAACTGAAGGTAAACCTGGCCATGTATGGGGGCCTTTAGGCCGTTCGCAAGATGAGTCCGTACTCCGTATATACTTCAACTCACATTCGCACTCACACTGACCTCTCCAACTAACATCCTAAAAACTTCAAAATGAATCCCAAAGTTCTCCAAAAAGCGGTAACTTATGTAATAAACTGAGAAGTCAAACACGGACAAACAAACAGAATGCATGCAGCGTGTGCTTCAGGCTTTCTAATTTCGAAGTCCGGTTACATCCGGTTTATATCCGGGTGTGGTGTGTGGAAGTTTAGCTGTGTGGAAAAAAGTTAAGTACTTATTAAGTACCTACGTATTAACACTGACATGTCTACAATCGTCACCTATCTGAAACACTAATTTTTGTTTCCCATTTGTAAACGTTTTGCCAAATTTTAATTTTGTCCGAAATACATGTTTTTCTAAAACTGTAAGTTTTACAGAATAATTATAAAACAAACCTAACCTAACCTAATGGATTCTTTAAAACAATGTTTATAAAATCTTAATAATATTAACCACTAAAACAAACTGCACTACAATTGCTTCATCCAGTTAGGAACTACGAGGATGACACAGACAGACACAGATTATTACGACACCCTAGGCCATAAGTGGGATTTTATACCCGCTAAGCGGAAAGAAAATACCACTTTCTGCCCTAGGCAAGATGTAAAATTTAGACAAACTACGGATGATAATTCGTAAAAGCCCCAGATCGCATATGTACAAACACCTGCGATCCGGGTCATTGACGAATTTACCGCCCTAGGTATGTAATGTAAATGTTACTTACCTCTTTTTAAGCTCTGTTTATTTTTTACTGTATATCTCTCATGTTTTGTATCCCTGTGTATTTGAGGTGTGCAATAAAGTGGATTTGTATTGTAACTATTGTACTGTTTATTGCACACGTACTTATAAATGACACCCCTGTATTTCGGGCTAACAAAATGGCTACCAATTATTCCCATAACTGTTGCACTTTTTGGAGTACCGTACGCAGCAAAATCAGATTTACCACTCTAGCGCCACTAGTGGAATTATCGTCCGCCCGTAACTATCGGAAAACGATTAAAAGTATCCCAAAAACGTTATTTTAAGAGCTTTTGTGCCACACAGTTACTGTGCCATCGAATCTAGGAAATCGATGTCGACATTGTCGACCCACTTTTGCCGTTTGATATGGAAATTTGTGCGTAAGGTGTATGAGAATTTTAAACTAGGTAGCATAGAATATCGTTGGTTAATGGTTTTGAGATTTTCCAAAATGTATTTTTGCTTCCGTGGCTGTTAAGGTTAACCTGTATAAGGTAACTATGTATAGTGTTATTAGGTGCATATAACTAAAAGTAATGTAGATGAGCGCGATCTCGCCAACAAACTGTCTTAGCAGTTTGGCGAGTTAATTACAGTTGCATGCAGTTATTTACACCTTTTTTTGGAAAAAATAATAATAATTGTACTATGTGGTTTTCCGTGTTTCACCCGTGCATCAAGAGTTCGGGGAGCATCCAAACATTCCGAGGTTTTGTTTTATATTATTGTTCCGTTCTCAATTAACATTTTTTTTATTCACAAACTGACCGCCCTGACCGGAGATTGACTTCAGTATCATTTCTTTTTTTTTTGCTTTATTTTATTGCTTTTTGTATTCCGTTCAGAAATAAGGGAGTAGGTAAGTAATCACTGTTTATATTTCCTGAGATAATTAATTATTTTATTATTTATTTATTAAAATTTACTTATTCTAAGATGTAGCAACTCCAAAAGGTTATCTACTTTAGTCTAATGTCTAATTTAAAAAAAAAATATGACGTTGAGCTTGATATTGTTCAGGTCTGAAATAAACGATTTTTATTATTTATTTATTTTATTTTATTGTTGACAGAGGTTAGGTTGTAACAAAATATTATTAAAAATATTGACACAAATAACTTAATTGTGTTCAGTAGCTTACCAGTTATGAAAGAAAAATGTAATGTGATCTACTACAATGTAACACATAAAAAAAAATTAAACGATAAAAAGATTCTATAAAACACTTAAAATATCACCTGAGACGTATTGTATTGATTGTTTGTGTAAAGTAAAACGCAACTAGTCGAAAGTAGTGGTGACATGACTGGCCATATAGATATAGATATAGACAGAAAAACACTACAGAAGATTCTCCGTTTTGATCTTCGCAAAAGCCGCCTTGGGATTGTATCTTATTGGTTGTTTGTGTAAAGTGCGGCGCTGCGTGTATGCCGCTACGACCGGCTACGCGCCCGATTCTGACGGAACAGGCAGTGAGTGGACATCTCCCAGGGTGGGGAGTGTGGGGTGGGTTGGTTCGGGCTAAGATTAAAGCCGTCGGTATCGCATTGCGCCTAATTCTATACGAGGATATACTCGTACAGAAGCTATGCAGCGGGCGCGCCACAGTGGCCGCGGCAAGTGAAGGAATTTATATATCTATCCATTTATTATTCTATCTATTACATTACTTCGGAACTAGCTGCGCCGCGCGGTGTTACCCGCTCATCCCACGGGAACGCTATTTTTTTCGGGATAAAAAGTAGCCTATATGTTTATCCAGGGTGTTAGCTACTTTCATACCAAAATTTATCAAAATTGGTCAAGCCGCTTAAGCGTGAAGAAGTAACAAAGAAACACATAAACACACTCACTTTCGGCTTTATAATATTAGAGTGCCAAGAGTATAGAACTTGTGGTAGGTAATTTTAGATGTGTTTAGAAACATATTGTTAAATTTAAATATATATTAACGTGATGTTCTATTATCTTTCTCTAAGTGACACTTTGGCAAAACTTGTACTGCGGGCTACGAGGCTAGCATTCCTGGGTTTGAATTCTGGCATAAGTAAATATTTTTGGGAAGGGAACACGTCTATAAACAATAATCTTACTTGAGCTTAATCTGGCATTGTGTCGATTTGTATAACATTCATCGAATATTTAAAAAAACTAATCTCTACAAAACTTTTTTCAAGTTTTCTGATATCCCAAAAATAAAGACTATAAATGTTTCTCTTAAGTAGCAATCTGGTAGAAATAATGTCATAAGGCAGTCCGCCATTTGTACTTTTGTGAATTGTGCAGTAAATTTAACCTGATTCTAATGTCTTGACAAAATCCATAATATCCATTATAAATTCGCGACCACTGTGGCGCGATGCATCGGGCGGCAGCTACGCGCAGACGCGGCCGCCGCGCCACCAAACAACCTGTTGCAACCGGAGCGGCGTGCACATGCACTGCTCAACCTCGCGAGAAACCAAAAACACGACCCGAAAAAAACAGCCCCCCAAACTCCAACCGAAAAAAGCAATTCTAAATTCAAAATTTCACAATCAAAAATAGAATAGAGCAGTGAAGTGCCAGTGCGTAAACGGATAGCTGTTCTAAATTTAAATAAAGTTCCAAAATTTGGCTTCGTAGCTCGATTTGAAATTCGAATTCGGAATTTAAATTTTGGTGCGGGCGGTCGACGGGCCCCGAGCGAGTCTGCAACAAGTGGTCGTCTGATGCGTCTCCCGGTAAACGTACAACTGTTATACGGCTTTGCATGCCCGCTTTTGCGGGATTACGTTCTACGTTCCAGTTAAATTTGGTGTTGTTTCACGTTTATTTGTTATTCGGTTAGTTGCTCATTTTGCTTGTGCTTCTCTCCCCGCGTTCCCCTAGTGTTCCAAATTTGAAATATGATTTCTAACGCTTGTTTTATTCTTAATACTTTTTAAAAGTGTTCTTTATTTGAAATTGTAGAAAAACAGCCAGTAGTGCGTTAGAACGATGGCGTAGATAGAGGAAAAAAAGGTTTTTTTTTCGGAGTGGGTGGGGCAGCGATTGAACTTCTTTTGTCTTAGTCTTTGGGCGCGCCATCTTAGGACGTTCGGCAAAAAAAGTGTCATGGCGGCTTCCTACTTTCGAGTTTTTTGTCTCACGACACACAATGATAATTGTGTAATCTCAAATGCTAATTCTTTTTAACAATATCTCCATTAAAGTTAGCTTGGCATTGTTTTTATGTTTGTAATGTACAATAATGCTATTTTATCACGAAACCTGTGTTATTGTGTACTTTTTCAGACATAAGTTTGAAAACATGATGATTAGGTTACTTCCTGTTTCTACAACATTAATAAAATTCTACTGAAGTTGTTCTTCTATAGACTTTTAAACTAGACTTGAACAATTTTAATTCTACTTAGTTAACACGGAATACAGTCCATTTAGAATTTTAATATGTTTTAGGTAGTTGCTTTACAGATGATCTAGACGAATTTTTGCAGGCAGTCAGGCATACAGTTTCTACGTTTTAAAAGTTACTAAATTTATATTAAATAAGAGATACTAAAATAGAAGAACTTGCATAAATAATAAAATATCAAGGGACAATTTTGCCCCAATTGACCTAGTCCCAAACTAAGCAAAGCTTGTATAATGGGTACTAGGCGACGATATACATCATCTTATAAATACATTAGATAACATACATGAACCCGGAACAAATTTAATATTTGAGTTCATCACACAAATTTTGGCCGGGATTCGAACCCGGGACCGCCGGCTCAGTAGGCAGGTGGCAGGTTCACTACAAACTGCGCCAACTGCGTCGTCAAAAAAAATCACAAAAGTGCAAGAAATATTATGATCTCATATACACGATGATTTTTAATCGGTAATCAGGAGTAGAAAAATATTAATATTTAGCTAAAATTAAACTTAGTACGCGAGGTCCCGCGCAATTACCTCACTGTTAAATTAATTAAAAGTTAAAACATAATTAAAACTAATAACCACTAGATACATGGTCATCCTACATAAATTATTGAAGTAAGATACTTACGTTAAGTGTCATCGCTTTGGCGGGAAATTTTACGAAATTTTCTACGACTTTGTTTATGTAATAACAATGACAATGACAAGTTATTACTCATAAATTGTCATTCCTATTAAATTATTAAAGAGGTTGTAAGCACACCGATACAGATTAGTTCGGTGACAAGGAATTTAAGACAAAATTGGTTTCAAAATAAAAATTTACATAGAAAAATAAAAGTTTTGTTTTCATGTACTTAATTACGACTTCAACGTGACCGCCATCATTTACTGAGTTAGAAAAGTTGGTACCTGATCACCGAATAAAAATCATCGTAGAAAAGACGATTTTGGTTATAGTGCACTTTTCGTCTTATAGAAACCTCTCTCTCATATATTCAAAATCAACGTTGTGTGCTAAATAGAGTATGGCATTAAGTACGCCAATTGTACCTTCTTGTATTGTGTAATCATCATCATCATAAGCCTTTTACATCTATAACAGATGAGTTAAGCAGCGTCTAATAAACTGCGGCACTTACGAAGATGGCTGGATAGCCCGATACGAGAGCGACAGCCGCGGCCGCATAATTGACAAATAAATGTTGCGCCTATCAATGAAGGGGGAAGAGCTGCACGCTGGTGTCTCAGGTCGCGCTTGTGAGAAAGATAAGTGAATAAAGTTTATAAATAAATAGCATCTTATGAGAGTTAAAAGCTATTTCGTGTATGTAATTGCTCAGAGTACTCCGTCATATACGAAGTTGCAAACTTGTAACTGTCAAGACTTGCAGCGTAGTTACAAACGGTACAGGCTAGTATTTCGTCTTTAATTGACCGAGCGAGCGAAGAGCTTGGCCAAAAATTCTTTCGTAGGTATGTCAGGATGTTCGGATGTCCAGTTGTTCGACTGTACTCGCCTACAGGTCGCATTTCCAGCCAAATAAAATGTTGTGAGCAGGTTCGATAACCGAAAACATTTTTTTAGGCCTTTTTGCGATATAATCAAATAAAGCACAGGAAATTAAATATTACTACAGTTTTACATTTTCGAGAATATCCCAATTTATAATTAAAAAAAAAAAACGGTCAAGTGCCAGTCGGACTCGCGCTCCGAGGGTTCCGTACAAACACTTCATCCTTAAGTGGTTAAGTTAAGTTTGCACCTGGTATGTATAGCGCCCCATACAAATGAGGTGCAAAGTTAACGCAACCAACCCGTTGGTTGTATGGGAGCCCCCCTTAAATATTTATTTTATTTTATTTTTAGTATTTTTTGTTACAGCGGCAATAGAAATACATCATCTGTGAAAATTTCAACTGTCTAGCTATCACCGTTGTTGAGATACAGCCTGCCCAAGTAGCAAAACACTCCTGTAAGACCCGCTATATAAGATTTAACATCTTATAGCCGTTCTATAGCCGTCTTGTCTATGACCATTATCTCGAATTGTCTTGTAGGAGTCTTATAAAGGTTATAAATTTGACCAACTATCTTATAACAACATTGTACATGACTATTTGAGGTGCAAGAGCCATCAATCCTATAACTTAGTCTCTCTAACTTCTATAGGATAACTTTATAAGTGTCTTATAAGCCATACAGGCTTATAAGCACACTTTATAAAACTGTTACCAATGTGTCTAGAATAGTCTTATAAACGCATTTAGTAAAATGTTTACTCCTTTTACCGTTTTACTTCTTTCTTTCATAGGATGTATAATCCTATAAGTGCCATAGAAAATGTTGGTATACGGTATAGGCAGGCTTATAAGCGCGTTTTATAAAACTGTTACCAGTGTGTATAGTTTGGTCCTATAAACACATTTAGTAAAATGTTCACTTCTATTACCGTCTTACTTCTTTCTTTTATAGGATGTATAATCCTATAACTGTTATAGAAAAAGTCACTATAGGATAACAATTTATAGGACTGATTTAACCCGGTCGCTGCTTTTAAAAGATTATTGGCACTAAACTAGCATATTATATGATTGCTATAAGTAAGTTTTACTTATAAGCGTCTTGAACTTGCTGTTAATAGTCGAATGTCAGCCATCCACGAAGACGAAGAGTGGTACGGGTGAAATCCGTGATGGTTCCGTACCATAAAAATGCCTGTGAAGATGATAGTTTTAATAATGAAGATAATTTAGAAATGTATGGTGCTAGTCTTACCTTTTGACCTAAATTCAATAAAGTCACTATATGTATAATTTAATTTCCGTGCAAATCTCCATTTACAATTAGCTGGAAAGAATATACTTGTTGGTGGTACGGTTGACATTTTGTTTACGTATATTTATTTGTACGTTATACAACGCACATCTTTAGTACCAGTTATAAAAAAAAATACAACCAAATAGAGAACCTCCTCTATTTTGAAGTCGCTTGAAATATTACCCTGAATATTCAATAGTGTATAATTCAAATTGATATCCTATCAATTTCATCACGGTTCACTTTAGTCAAAAAGAACCCTAAAGATAAAAATGGCGATGTTAATTATTTTCTATAATAGCATGACATAGAACAAATGGTTTTATAAAGGTCCTGGCGCGTGCAATTAAAGTGCATCCGATCCGCCATAAGCGCAATGGCTACTTTTGTTCATATAATTATCGAAAAAATAAACAATTGTATAATATTTAATATTAAACTGTTCACGAGGGGCATGAAAACAAGCTTTCTAGCGTAATGTAAATTATCAATAAAATTAATTTCGCCAGCAAAGTATCTGGGCATACTTCTCTAAATAACATTTTAAGTTTAACACTTAATCACATTTTGGAAACATGATATGGTCAATACTTACACTTTTCCATGTTTTACTTCATTTTTATTATGACACATCACTTGGCACGAAGTAAAAACAAACGAATTCATCATGCCCTATAGCGCTATTCCCGCTGGCCACAAAAGGATCAATTACTCCAGTAATGGCATGCGCCAGATCGTTATAGGACTAATTGTGCTTATTAAGTGCGTTTTCCGGAGACTTATAGGAGCATTTTATCTTGTAAGTGCACGTAACAAGATGTTTTAAAAATTGAATTGCACTCTACTGGACTATTATAAAACTACTATAAGACGGAATTGCACTATAAAATGGGCCTAAACACGGTTTTGTAGTAGTTTATTGGAGCTCTATAGGACTAATAAAAACATGGTCCTAGAACGTTTACACGACGAAATTTTGCTACTTGGGTGGTGATAGACGGACGGACAGCGAAGTCTCAGTAATAGGGTCCCGTTTTTACCCTTTGGGTACGGAACCCTAAAAATGACACAAACGCTTTCAAAACGGTTTTTTCGTTAAAAACCAACTTCAACAATGCTTTAATCCGAGCTGTCAAATCTAGGATTACTGTCACTATCACACCAATATTATAAAAGCGAAAGTCTGTGAGTGTGTTTGTGTGTATGTTTGTTACTACTTCACGCTCAAACGGCTGGACCAATTTTTATAAAATTTTGTATGAAGGTAGCTGACACCCTGGATTATCACATAGGGTATTTTATCCCAAAAAATGTAGTGTTCATGGGAACACTAGGTAGGGATGAGCAGGCATCAACACGCGGCGTAGCTAGTGCTACCATAAAGTAATAGGAAATATTAATTTTAGCTCGAATCGATACTGAAACACCAAATTGAGAGCGACTTTAGTTGAGCGATTGAACGTTCTATGAATGATTTGAGTTGAATTGAAAGCATTTGAATCACCTGAAAGCGGATATTTGTTACTGGAGTAACAAATATCCGCTTTCAGGTGATTGAAAACCTTACTTTTAATTTTAGACTGGAGTCTAAAATTAGAAGTAAGGTTTTCAATCACCTGAAAACTTTCAAAACTATATTTCTACAAGCATTTTTGGTGACATTCTAAATTTCAGCCTAATAATACTACGCTAGTGGTTCTAATTCAGTTATACAAGTATATCCTATGCTAAGTATATTAATTGACAGAGCCGACAGTCCTCTGCAGAGGTACTGGATATCGGCATTAATAAACCCTCACTCTGAGCAGGCTTATTATGTCAATTAGGTAGTAAGTATTAGTGTAGTATAAATAATTATATAGTTAACTAACCTAGTTTTTAGGGTTCCGTAGCCAAATGGCAAAAAACGGAACCCTTATAGATTCGTCATGTCTGTCTGTCTGTCTGTCCGTCTGTCTGTCCGTCTGTCCGTCCGTATGTCACAGCCATTTTTTTCCGAAACTATAAGAGCTATACTGTTGAAACTTGGTAGGTAGATGTATTCTGTGAACCGCATTAAGATTTTGATGCAAAAATAAAAAAATAATAATAAATATTGGGGGCTCCCCATACTTAGAACTGAAACTCAAATTTTTTTTTTTTCATCAAACACATACGTGTGGGGTATCTATGGATAGGTCTTCAAAAATGATATCGAGGTTTCTCACATATTTTTTTTCTAAACCGATTAGTTTGCGTGACAGACGCTTCCAAAGTGGAAAAAAGTTGGTCCCCCCCCCCCCTTCTAACTTCTAAAATAAGAAAATGAAAAATCAAAAAAAAACATATGATGTACATTACTATAAAAACTACCAACGAAAATTGTTTTGAACGAGATCTAGTAAGTAGTTTTTTTTTTTTAATATTTTAATACCTAACTTTGCACCTAATTTATATGGGGCGCTATACATACCAGGTGCAAACTTAACTTAACCACTTAGGGATGGAAAGTGTTTGTACGGAACCCTCGGTGCGCGAGTCCGACTCGCACTTGGCCGGTTTTTAAGTTTACTAACTATCATGGACCACTGTTGTCTTGAATAAAGAAATTTTGAATTTTTGTTTTTTTTTTGAATAGGTACCTACGCGAAAGATGGAAACTTGTAATTAAGTTTATTAACCGCTTTTACCAATAACAATTTGTGAAAAGTTCTCAGAAGAAAGATATTTTGAATGTTGCGGGATCGAAATTCCCAGCCTGAAAACTGTAGTACTTTGTATATATAGAATCCCTCGTAATATTAGCCGTAACCTCAATATTTTTTATCAAAAATTAGATATGTTACTTCACAAATTTAAATCAAAGAAAAATATAATACTCACTGGAGATCTAAATATTAATATTTTAAAAGACAGCAATGCCACAATGAAACTAAAAAATTTGTTACAGAATTATAAAATACAGTTAAATATAAACGTTCCTACAAGACA
This sequence comes from Apotomis capreana, assembly GCA_947623375.1. Lineage (NCBI taxonomy): Eukaryota > Metazoa > Arthropoda > Insecta > Lepidoptera > Tortricidae > Apotomis > Apotomis capreana. Next base: position 4,301,684 of record OX392519.1, read on the forward strand.
AAACACATGTCTCGGTCTGTTTGCTAGCAACATAAAGGAGGCAATAGGTATGGTGCATACTTTTCACCTATCAGATCACGATACATGCCAAACATTAGAATTTAATTGTGAACATAAAAAAGTTGAACTCGACTATTGGTATAAGTTCATTAGGGATTACAGTGATGAAAATATTAGCATGTTTAAGAATTGCTTGAAAAATCTTGGTTGGAAGAACGTAATTGATGAACCTGATTTTAATAAAGCTTTTTCTATATTTCATGATGACCTCTGTTTTTTTCATGAATTGTGTTTTCCAAATAAGCGAATAAAAGTAAAAGCTAACAATTGTAAACCTAAATGGATTAGTAAAGGCATAAAAATATCTTGTAAAACTAAAAGATTTCTTAGATCTCGCTGCTTCGTTAAAGACGATAAAAAGATAGAAAAAACATTACACTATCAAGAATATAGTAAAATGTTAAAGAGGTGTATAGTACAATCGCAAAAAAATGTAAATAAAAAGTTTCTCTTATCATCAAAAAATAAATGTAAAGCTGCGTGGGATGTAATTAAACATAGAAACGATACTGTCAAGCATGTTGACTGTGTAGAATGCATACAAACTGAATCAGCAACAATTGAGGATCCACAAGAAATAGCTGAAATCTTCAACGACTTCTTTGTCAATGTATCAAATAATACTAAAAGTCGTGGGAGTGAACATCAGATCACTGACAAGAGAAGAGTGTGTAACAGCATTTTTCTGAAACCATGCACAGAAATGGAAGTTGAAAATGTTATTAAGTCTTTACGTAATACAGCTTCGGTTGGCATTGATTCTATATCCACTCGCATTATAAAGTACGTAGCGAATGAACTTACACCAATTTTAACTCATCTCATTAATCAATCCCTAGCGCAAGGTGTATTTCCAGATAAATTAAAAAAATCTATTATAAAGCCTTTGTTTAAGAAAAATGACAAGAGAATTTTGAATAACTATCGACCGATAACCTTAGTCCCTATTGTTTCAAAGCTATTTGAGAAAATCATGAAAAATAGAATTGTTAACTTTATTGAAAAACATAATATATTAGCGAAGGAACAAAATGGGTTTATTAAAGGCAGGTCGACAGTTGATGCTGCATATTCATTAATTCAACATGTTACACAAAATATTGATAAGAAAAAGTCCGTAGTAGCAATATTTTTCGACATGTCTAAGGCTTTCGACCTTGTGGATCACTGTATACTACTTAAAAAATGTGAAAATTATGGAATTCGCGGGTATGCTCTTAACTGGATTAAAAGCTATCTAAGTAACCGTAGTCAATGTGTTGAAATTTGTAAATTTAATAAATGTAATGAGCTTATTCAATATAGATCGACATTCCAAGCTAATAAGCGAGGTGTACCACAAGGCAGCGTCTTAGGGCCCCTACTTTTTATATTATACATAAATGACATTCCCTTTGCAACATCACATCAAATGATTATGTATGCTGATGACATATCAATTGTAATTCCTAATAGTGATAAGACTTTGACATTTGAAATTGAAATTAATAATGCAGTAAATGATATTGATAAATGGTTAAATAATAATAATTTAGTAATGAATGTAGATAAAACTAATTGGATTCAATTTAGTAATTATAAAACTCAACCGATCTCATTAGCCATCAATTGTAAAAGTCAAAGTATACATGGATGTGATCAGCTTGGTTTTTTGGGAATGACTATTGACAAGTTTTTAAATTGGAAGCCTCAGATTAGTGATATTTGTAACAAGTTAAATAGGTTTGTGTTTGTCTTAAGGAGACTGAGAAGTGTAGCAGATGAGTCAACTAGTCTTACAGCCTACCACGGCTATGTTGCTTCCATTTTAAGATACGGGGTTATTATTTGGGGAAACTCAACTGTTGTCAATCGAGTACTCGTTGCACAGAAAAAATGCATTCGTGCAATTTGTGGTGTTGGCCCGATGGAATCCTGTAGACCACTATTTAAAAAACTCGGTATTCTTACAGTAACCTGTTTATATATTTATGAACATGCTAAGTTTGTACGAAATAATCCTCAGTTATTTGAAAAGCCAGTCCAACAGCCAAGATTGCGTAAAAGAGATTTGCTTCGGATTAAACAGCCTATTGCTAAGACAGCTCAGTGTAACAAAAACTGTTTAATGATGTCTGGAAAAATATATAACAGAATCCCTTTAGATTTAAGAGCTTTGCCACTCAAATTATTTCTGGTAAAACTTAGGCATTGGCTTAAAGACAAATGTTTTTACTCATTAAATGAATATTTTAATTAATTTGTTCTCATGAGAGCCGGGGTTCTGGTTGCTGCGGGGTTATTCTGTGTTTGTAAAATATTTGCATGCCACTAAATTGGTGAATTATGCTGATCCTTATGTTTAATTTATAAGATCTATTATGTACCGTAATTCCAGCAAATAAATACTTTGACTTTGACTTTGACTTGACTTTGACTTTTACAATACAATACAATACAAAATGCTTTATTGCATACCAAAAAAGTTTACAAACAAGTTTGCTTTTAGTGACCCGGAGTTAATTCAACGTTTCAAGTGACATCTTATGATGACGCGATTGGCACAGTTTGTAGTGCACCTAGGCCGACGGTCCCGGGTTCAAATCCCAGCCGGAGCAAACATTTGTGTGATGAACTCGAATATTTGTTCCTGACGACGACGATATAAATGTTGTTATTCTGTCCCGTCATCCACGAGACAAAGGTGATTGAATTTCTTAGAAAAGTGTTGATAATTTATAATATTGGTATTTTCATCTAAATAAGAATGGGCTTATAACTGCTGCAATTACAACATTTTTCTTGAATATTGCCGCCGAAAATCGTAGTTTTAAAGAGTAACATAGGGGACATCACCATGACAACAAGTAACAGAAAAAAGTTGATTGACCCAGATACATAATATGAAACATATTTTTTTTAATATAGAAAACATAATTTTATATACCGGCACAACATAGTGTCTTCACCGGATGGTAAGCAAAAAGGGGAGCCCAAGTCGCAATGGCAACTGACAAGAAACCAACGGTGCCATGTCAGTTGACCTGACCCTGCCACGCTGGCCCGAGAGATGCTTCTTCACGCTTCGTTTGAAGGATCCAATGTTATGAGAAGGAATATACCAAAAACAAATATTAACGTTCATCGCACAAATATTAGCCCTTGCCGAGATTTGAACCCAGGACCGCCGGCCCTAGGTTTATTACTACCCCCCGTAGGTTTGTTACTTCTTCACGCTCAAACGGCTAGACCAATTTTGATAAAATTAGGTATGGTGGTAGCTGACACCTTGGATTACCACATAGATTTCTTTTTATCCCGAAAAAATGTAGTGTTCCCGTCGGATCAGCGGGTAACAACGCGCGGCGCAGCTAGTTATTTTTATTTATAATGTTGTCAATTTTTGGAGGACAACCGTTCAAAGCGTTAAATCGCAAACAAGTTATAAGATTATAGAGATACGCTTAAACATTGTAATTACTGCAATAATTGCTTATCTGAATAAGCACTAGGTATGTCGAATCTAGATTACAACTAGTTCAAATGTAGGTAATCGTGCTATTGACATACATAATTGATACGACAATTATAGAACCGTCATAGTCTCACATTTTGACAAAAAAATCAAGCTAAATAAATCTTATTAGGGTTCCGCACCGTACGATGGTTATATTTAACATTTTTACATTATATTGTGTATTAAATTCACATATATAATAAGCCGCTACAAATTCCAATACTTCAAATGAAAAAAGAAAAAAGAAGGGTTAGGGTTTTCCAAGTTTTTTTCGTAACGGTAATAGATTAGACACTTGAAATTTGCATAGAGCATATACGTATGGCAACCATAACACAATTTTAGGGTCTCGTTAACACCCTTTAGGAACGGTAACCCAAAAATGGTACTCCCATTTTTTGGGTTACCGTAGTATGGAGAGGCTATGCTCCCATTATGGGAGCATCTCTATTGCTCTCGGTGCAGCAGTAACACCTAGGTAAATCAAATGAGCAGTGTATTTTCAAAAGGGCTTATTTTCGCATGAGTTTCTTAAAGGAATAAGACCTCAAATTAGTTTATCCCAAAATAACTCGTAGCCACCTCTACCCGATAGCATTAGATATGTACAGCTTAAATTAGAGTTATAATGGCTGTATAAGCTAAGATAAAGCCTGTTTGCTACCTGAGTTACTGGGCTACTGAAGTTATTAGTTTGTTGACAAGTGGTTAACGCTACAGATTGTGTTCCGCGTACTGGAAGACGTAGCGTGGGAAGGCCACAAGCTGGGACTTGTCAGGATCGCAGGATGCCGTAGGATGAGGGCAACGCGGCGTGCGGTCGTTGTGGAGAGCCTTGGGGAGGCCTTTATTCTTCTGTGTATTTCTTCCAGTTTATACGATGATCATTTTGAGTATGTGTGTATGATATTTTATACTCTCGCGGTTTGTACACATAATAAAAAACTATTAAACTGGGTATTTCCTTGCAACTCAATTTTGAAGCAGATATCGTCAACCGATTGAGCTGAAATTTTGCATACTAACATAACTTTGATGACAATACAATAATATGTTACCATGGGGCTGATCTGATGATGGAGCCGGAAGGTGGCCATAGGAACTCTATAATAGGAAAAGCAATCCTACCGCGAGTTTGGGCTCTTTAGAATCGTCTCAGTGAGCTTTTGATGGGTATCCAAAGAAAAGTACAGTCCGCTATAAAAGCTTGTCAAAAAATTAAATTTTTGATAGAAACTCATTTTTGATTCACCGTCATTGCCTGACATTACGACACAGTTTTCATCAGTACCTACGTTTGAGACCACAGCACGTGAAACCGTGTCGATAAACCCTGTTTACAGCTTGACCAAAAAGAGTAGAAATTAAAAAGTGGCAATACTGTAGTGTCGTCCCCGTTTTCTTAGATTGATTAGAAAGGGATGACACTACACTATTGCCACTTTGAAATGAGTTTTAATAAGACTGAAATTAGTTTTGATTATATATGTGAGTATATGTGTATTCTGCCACCACTTTTGTGACTATATCTAATTGATATCCAGACTAGGTGAACCTAGTAAGTTTAGCTCGAAGCTTTTAGCTATGTTGCTAGGTTACTAATTGCATTAGATAGTGGCAGCGATTGGACCACATAACAGGAACTACCTAGAACAGCGGGTCACTTGATGAACCTTTAGATGGTCCACTGCTGGACATGGGCCTCTCCCATGGCACGCCACTGACCTCGATTTTCAGCTCTCCTTCAGTTACTGCCGGCTGTCCTACGAATGTTGTCGCTCCACTTTGTTACGTTGTTTATTGTTGAATAGCGACCCGCCGGGTTCGCACGGAACCTCTAAAATGATCAGTGTTTCTCTAGTACGTTATGCATTTAGTATACATATAAACCTTCCTCTTGAATCACTAGGTATATTTTAGAAAATCGCATTAAAATCCGTTGCGTAGTTTTAAAGATCTAAGCGTACATAGGGACAGACAGACAGACAGCAGGAAGCGACTTTGTTTTATACTATGAAGTGATTTTCACATTATGCTGCATTAATAGGAAATACTATTGCTATTCTGACGACGCGTTTGGCTCGGTTTGTAGACACCTCTGCCTACTGAGCCGGAGGTCCCAGGTTCGAATCCCGGCCAGGGCAAATATTTGTATGAATTACTCGAATATTGTGCTTGGGTTATGGTTTTTCTATGTATTTAAGTGTATATTTATCTTCTTCGGTTTCCGCGACTGTCACACATTTAAATAAAACAATTTAAACGGATTATATCGCGTATATTAATTATTTGAGCCTCCCTGACGTTTCAGTACCTTTACAGATACCGTTGTCAAAGGTTGACTGAGAAAAACATAATTTTTCTCTGTCAAAGTTACATTTGTGCAAACTACCCATTTTATAAACATTAATTTCAAAATAAAGGTGTTCATACATGCCAGATGTGCCTAATGTAATAATTAATATACGCGATATAATCCGTTTAAATTGTTTTATTTAAATGTATATTTATCTGTTTAAGTATGTACTATCGCCCAACGCTACGGGTACACACCTCTAGGATTATTTTCGTATGCACTTCGCAGCGGTCGCTATTTACATCATCCACCAATAGAAACGGCAAGTGATTTTTTGACCAGTAACTCTTGTGAATTAATTTTCATTTAAATTTTCTTAACAATACGGTACAAATTAGAATGACTCAGAAATCACTGCAAACCCCTTTTTTGTGCTTTAAAAATACCGTTCGAAATTGTATGGATCGTACGCAACCGAACATCTGGTGATCACATTCCTAAAGAGACAACGTGGTATATTCCTTGAATCAGAATTTTTTACTTTTAACAGCCAACTTTTGTGAGCCTAAGCCTAAAGGCCCCGAAGCAATTGCTGATTACCTACGTAAATGAGAAAGAGCTGAAATTACTAGATAAATATCTCGTTACCTTATAAGTAGTCGTTTTTTGTCGTAATACACATAATGATAAGGCCCGATTTTTTATAAGATGATTCGAGCCGAAACTAATTCCATAGCAAATACCTAATAAATAATAACATTATATTGCTATAAAGACAAAGATCAACACGAAAAGAAAAATTTTACTGCGCTCATACGTGGTCCACACCGGGGCGACTTAGCGTCACCTGCCTCGCTCGCACGGTATTGGAAAAAAAGTGACAGGTAGTAAGTATTTGTCGCGCGACAAAGAGTCGGGTGTCAAAGTTATGCTAACCGTGCTGCTCAAACATGGTGAATCTGCTGCGAGATAACAGTGAACAAAATGTGATTTGGTTCCCAGCGAGAGCAAGAGTGACTTTTAATTTTTTTCAATTTTCGTCCACGAATTGTCATTTCTCAGCCACAGCCAATCATTCGAAATTTAACAACAAAGCCGTTTAAAATACAACTAAACTACTGGAAAAGGCCGAATTCGATGGTCACCAGATGTTGTGTCTGGTCAGGTCAAACAAAAGAAAAGGTACCGTACCGACCTTATATACTTACAAATTGTTTCCTAATTGGTTTGTCATAAAAGAAGGCGTGAATACTTAAAACAGTGTCTGCAGACGATTTTGTTGAGAAAGTGTGAACCCGTAGCGTTGGGCGATTACCTATAGACGAAGGTCTAGTACCCATAACACAAGTCTACTTGGCCGAAATAGCCTGAAGGATAGCAAAACTTAAGTGGCAATGGAAAGGCCACATCGCTCGTAGAACCGACATCAACCGCTGGGGCCATCAAGTTCTTGAGTGATGGCGACCACGCACCGGACGACGCAGCGTGGGTAGGCCCCCACAAGACTGATGACCTGGTGAAGGTCGCTGGAGTCCGCTGGATGCGGCCGGCTCGGGACCGGTCATGGTGGCGTTCTCTGGGAGAGGCCTATGTCCAGCAGTAGACGTCTTTTGTCTGATGATGGTGGTGATGAAGCCTTCTTGAGCTTTATTTGGGACTAGATCGATTTGTGTGAGGTATTTATATTTGCCCTGGCCGGGATTCGAACGTGGGACCGCCGGCTCAGTAGGCAGGTCAACAAACTGTGCCAAACACGTCGTCAATCATTCATGCACCGCGATGTATGTATGACCCGGTCACCAATAACGCATCCAAAGCCGCACAAAACATCGGGAAAAATTTTCGTAAAAAGAAAATTGCGTAAACAAAATGGCGTCCCGCTGCGCATTATTTGGATCGTGTCAGGCGCAGACTCAATCGGACGTCAACGGAATGTCCGTCCGAATTATACGCTAAAATTTATTGAGAGGGTTATTTTTATGTTAATTGTCGTTTCAAAATGTATTCAGTCACTAGAAGGTGCAATATTGTACGTGAAGAATTGGAGATACAAACTCAATTTTACCGAAGCTGGGTAAAAAGTACGAGTAATAATGAATCATCTAACCATCATATTGCCCCCCGGTCGCTGGGTACCCAGCTACGGTAAAATTGAGTTTGTATCTCCAATTCGATACACGCGATAAATAAGTGACAAAGCATACGTCACGCTCTACCATAATGCGTGTGTGAGTGACAGATGCTTTGTTACTTATTTATGACGTGATAAATGCAACCATACATTGGTCAAATGGCAATATACCAAGATCAAGCGAATTGAAATTCAGTATAGTTGTTTGTCTAGAGCACACCCCTAATAAAGACAAAAAATCTCCAGACCGTCAAGTACGGTGCCTTCCCAAGAAAAAATAGTAACTTTAGCTCAAGTGGTAAATAAGTAGGAAGCTAATTGGCCAGTTATGAGCTAATTGTGTAATCGCGAAGCCTTTATCTCGCGCGGTCACATTTTTAGCTCAAGATCTAAAGTTCTGAAACTGGAAGAGATATCTGTCGGCCGATGGCAATTCACTTTATTTTTCAATCAATATCATGTAGTTTCAGGCAACTGTGGCCCATAGAGAAATACCTTAAAACTAACATACATATCAAGTAAAAGGTTACCTATCCGAAACACTCATTTTTGTTTCTCATCTGTACCTTTTCGTCAAATTTTCATTATTCCGATAGCATTTTTTTGCCATAACTGTTAATTTTTCTGAATAATTATAAAACAAACCTAACCTTATGGGTTCTCTAACGATGTTTATAAAATCCTGAAAATACTGTTTCAGGAAAGAAATACTTTCGGGCAAATGCAAATTTGGCGAAACGTTACAGATGGGAAACAACTTTTAAGAGTTAAGTGAGGGATAGGAGTTAACTACTGTTTACTACAGTAGCGCCACCAATTTACCGCTTTTCAACGTATGTATACTTTTGGATATATAAAGAAAGTGCTGCTCCTTGTCTACAGTCCATCTCATCTAGCACAACTATACTTGGCGACTCTTGTCGCGCGCAACATAGGGTCACCTGTCGCCCTCTCACATTACTGCACAGAAAGAGACAAGCAATTATCTCGCATGAGAAATAATCGCTTGTGACAGTTGTGCTAGAGGTGCAGCCCATTTAGCATAACTATAACTCACGACTCATCACGACGCACGACATACCTACGATCACCCGTCACAATCTGACAGTATTGTATAGAAAAATATGGACAATAGGTATATCTCACGCGAGAAAGAGCAGCGTGTCCTTCACCTTCTACATCTCTGAAAAATTCACTTTACTTTATATAATTATTATTGTAAACATTGTTTTGGAGAATCTTGTACATATCCTCTAACATGTATCAATTACCTAGTTAAAATATAATTGATATAGTTTTTAAGTATAATTTACGCAAAAATTACTTACTGTTGAGTTTCTTTCGGCTTTCTTCTCAACAGTGGTCGCCTCTTGTGAATTGCCGGTAGATTCAGATTTAGACATGTGAAAGTGCCCTTGTACAGAATAAACGTTTTGATTTTGATTTTGTCACAGTTGTGCTAGAGGTGCATAGCTCAAAGTACGCTTAAATGCAAGCTTCTGGTACGCTGTAGACACTTCCAGGAACTCTGTGTCCGCGGCAAAAGGCGGAAATGCCAAGAACGTGTCTTGAATGCCAACTGTATATATTTTATATATTCCTATTCTATTAAATAAATACAAGACTTGCAAGCACGGTTTAAAAAATTATAATAAAAACAAAAAATATATACTTATTTTTTGAATTTTATAGGTTCCCTACCCAAAGCATAAAAACGGGACTCTATTACTACGACTCCACTGTCCGTCCGTCTGTCACCAGGCTGTATCTTATGAACCGTGATAGTTTAACAGTTGAAATTTTCACAGATAATGTATTTCTGTTGCCACTATAATAACAAGTACTAAAAACAGAATAAAATAAATATTTAAGGGGGCTCCCATACAACAAACGTGTTCGGTTGCGTTAACTTTGCACCTCATTTGTATCCGGTGCCATACAGGTGCAAACTTTAACTTAACCCTTAAGTTAAGATGGGATAAGTGCAGTACGGAACCTTCGGTGCGTGAGTCTGACTCGCACTTGGCCTGTTTTTTTGTTTTATTTTGGTTAGTATGTCTGTGTCTCATCATAGTTCCTACAGCAATGCGACGGTCGTTATGGCCGACCGATTCTTAAGTGGAGCCCATGTACCGGAAAATGCAGCGTGGCTGTCCCCTTACAATTCACACACGGAACAGCGATGGCATTTGTGCACTGTTTAATTTACCTTTAAATGTCAGCGTCACTGTATTTTGCTCAAATGAAAAAAAATACATTAAGCCATTGCTGGTATATCGCTGAAAAATATTCAATGTCAATCAAATTTGGCCCTTAGAACCGAAGTTTTGTCTTTTTCAAACACAATACGAATTCTCTCACTGAGTCACCAAGTTCTTTGTTAAAATATATTTCTTTGTTAAAACATTTGTTAGTTATAGGTAAGTACACATATGCTATTTTCGAGTGACCAAATGCATGAAAATTTATCGTGTGTAGTTTAAACTAAAATGCATATCAATAATTATGACTTCAATGCACTTGTGACCTTTTTGTTCTACGCAATGCAACACACTATAAAAGAACAAAATATATATGAATCACCATGAATGACTCAGAGTAACAAAGTTGATAAAATTACAAATACTAAAATAAATATGTCTCATATTCAGACAATTCGTATTATTTATCTGGCTACCTATATAAAAAATAAATTTTATTTTATTCATCACTATCATAATGTCTAAGAGCTAAGCTCTTATCCATGGAGTAACTTTGAAGAATATCTGGGAGAAACAAATTTTTAAAGGTCAATTTGGACTATCTCCTGCGTTACTCAAAATATATCTAGTTACCAAGAAATCGGACTTCTATCTATCTAACAGCCACAGACGTCTATTGTCTTCCGTTCATTGATACGTGGTTTCCCGCTTCTTCAGTCCCTTCGGAACCATGAACGTAACATCACGTTCGAAACGTCGAGGTACATTAGATAAACACTTTTTGAACGCAATTAAGTCCCGTTTTGTGATTTCTTATTATTCTCTTTAATACGTGTGCTACTTATTGGTTTTGGCGTTTTTTGAACCGGAACTCGGGTACTGACCGGACATTTCATAGTCGGCTCGCAAAAAC